>QUWT01000173.1:0-19489 GCA_004329165.1 Spatholobus suberectus | reverse complement strand
TAACAAAATTTATAGATGTTAGTGATCAAGCACTTAGTTATAAAATATTAAAATTAAAGGATTTGGTAAGAGTTTTATAATTATACGGACTTAGTTAAAAATACAATGAAATTATAGGATTTACATTAACTTAACCTTTTACTATTATAAAGTTATATTTAAAAAAAAATGTCTGTTTGAGTTTTTTTTTTTTACATCTGCAGTAGCGTTTAACCCATGTTATACACGGGACATATGCTCTTAGTTATATACACATTGATATTTTTTATTTTATTTAAAATACATATAAATTGTATGAGAAATTTTTGTTTAAAAATTTTAAACATTTATAAATTATGTTAAATTTAAATATTTTTTGTAATAAAATGTTGAATTGAAATGATAAAATAATTCAATTATTTTATATTGATATGTAAATAGAAATATTTTATTAACTTATAATATTTAAATTTATAAACAATATTTGAATAATTTTAAAATAAAAAATGGTTAAATTAGATGTCCACTATTGAAATAAATATACTTAAAATTAATTAATTATTATTATTTTAATCTTAATAGACAATTGTATCTAATTAGCAGTTTTGTAACATGAGTTGTTATGATGTTTAGTATTTTTTTCTACTTGTGAGAAGAAAATGTACTAATTACTCTAATGTGGGTATTTTTTCTCCTTAACATATTTGTGCAATATCAACTAATCATAGAAAAGTATATAGTTGTCGTAAATACTTAAAAGAGTGATATTTTTGTTCAAAATATTTCAATCAATTTTATATTAAGGATTTATAATGATGTTAAAATGATTAATATGTTATATTATATTCAATATTGCACTTTAAAATAAATATTATTGTAACTTTGAAATATGAAATGATAAAATAATTTAATTATTTCACAATAATATTCCAAACAAAATAAATTGTTATTTTCATAATATTTTAAGTTTACAAAACAATACTTTGAATAATTCAAAGTATAAAAAGGCAATTAAATTAAAAGCCAAACTACTGATCAAATAGTAGTAAAATATTGTTTGAAACAAAATTATTACTTTTATATTTTTAAGTAATGAGTTAAATAATATGTACTGATGGAGAATTTAAAATAACTCATACAATGCATAGAATAAAATAATTGCTATATGACAATATAATAACACATTTAATTTACAATAAAATTAGATATTTTAAAGCAAAAAAATAATATAAATCATTTCAATTCTAGCATATACGGATTAATATTGATTTTTAATTTTTAAAAAATTTATATAAATAAATATTTTCATTGATTTAATTATTAACAATATTATATATTTTGTATTTTATAGTGAAAATAATTATACACCCGAGACTCAATATTAATTGCGTTATTATAAATAATCTATATATAAAATATTTACAATTTTAATCAGTATACCATTTAAATATTATATAGATATTAAATCATAAAATATATATATATTATATATATATATATATATCTTATAATATATTTAATAACAAAAAATAGCTTTTATTTAATGAAAATTTATTTAAATTAATAATAAAATATATTTATTTTTAAAATACTCTTTCTAATTGTTTTTATAATTTTATAAAATAAATAATGTAATACGTATGTTGAAAAGAAAAATGTGTATAATAAAAAGAAAAAATGTACATAAGAAGAGGGATATAAAAAATGCACTGTATGATGAATAGTAAAAAGTAAAAACTTTTCAAATTTAGTATGTCTTAAAATTAAGTGCATAAAAGAAACTAAAATTGACAGTTGGCAAAACTTTCCATTTGGTACTTTTCAAATTTATATACTATAGATTTCTATGCTCTGTTTGATTCTTCTTTTGCATAAAAACTTTTGTTTCTTAATAGAATGGGGCTTGGGAACCAATGGAGATAAATGAATAAATAAGGAAAGCTTAGTCTAATTATTAGCCTATATGTTTGCTTCCACTTTTATGAGTTTCTCTACAGTTATTGCTACTTCTCTTTTGGGTGCTTCATTCTTTTTCATCCTTTTAAAATTGTGTAAGTCTGGAGTAATGTATCATAGTCAGTTAAGAGTGGATATGCATAAAGGAGTAATTCAATATTCTTCGCTATGTTAGTATTTTACATGTGTAGTGTATTGAAAATTTTAATTTAGAAAATAAAATTAACACTTTGATTTTATTTATTTTATTTATCATTGAATTGCTATATCTCTGTAGATATATTAGTTGGTTATAGAAATATTGCAAAAAAAAAAACCAACTTCATGAGACATTAATATGCTTATCTCTCTATAAGCAAGATAACCTTCAATGACTTCAATAGAATCCCGCTTTCTCACAGTACATGGACTATCACCAAGACTAACTAGATCATGTAAGTATAAAGTGAGAAATACTATGTCTTAATTATTGAGTTAAATTAATCGTAGCTTCTCTATTATTTGTTTTAATCTTGTCTTTTTTTAAAAAAAATTGTTTTAATCTTATCTTTTAATGTCTTAATCAAAATTTTATCAAAAAGAGCGTCAGCAATTGATAGTTCAGCACAATCATATTACTATCATAATTATATGCTATGAACACAACATCATAAAATATAGCTTTAGAATGAAATAGTATGTAGCTTTTTAGATCTGCTTTAATTGATAATGATGAAACAGTCAAATATGTCCAAACAGATTGAACTAAGTAGTGTGTTGATTGTTATATAGATATTTATCTACTAAGTGGCCATGAAACAAAGAAAATTCCCAACATGAATAAAGCAGGGTGTAACGTCCCATTTTTTTTTAGAAAAACATAAATTTCTTAAAAAATGTTATAATTAAATTATTCTTTAATCCAAATAAATAGTAATACTTTATTAAAAAAATTAGAAGATTATGATGAAAAGGTAACTAATTTAATGAATAAAGTTAAGTTAATGCAAATAAATATAGTAACGTAACATAATTAAACAATAATTGGACATTAAAAATAAATATAAAGTATACAATAAAATTTGATATAGCTGCACATAAGTGCAGGAACTTTCGAAGGTGGTTGCATGAGTTTGACTAGTTTAGAGTCACAAAATTAATAGATGGAAAAGAAATGCAATGGTATAATTACTAGATCAAGTAGCAATTAAATTACAAGATCTTTTGACTTTTCCTACAACAAATTCACGCTATCTGCAATTATGATCAACACAAATTCACATCAGTGTCAGTTAGTAATTAAAATACATTTGACGTCACTGCAAGACTTTTGGTTTAAACAATAATAATAATAATAATAAATAAAGATTAAATATTAATTTAATATTTCATGGTTTCGTAAGTTTTCCTATAAATAGACCCCGCCCTCAGTAACATATCTGCACTTTAGTAAAAACTTCTTTCTTCTTTGTTGGAGTTTACGTGAAGAGAGAGAGAGACAGAAAGCGAGCGACAACCAAAGTAAAGAAAAAAAGATTGAAGACTAGTACATCATTTATTCAAGATCAAAGTGAAAGCTTGGATCATCTTTTCAACAAACTAAGGTAGTGGGGATAGTTGTTTTATCACCTTTAAAAAGAAGAAATATAATTATTTTAAGTCATGGGTGGCCCTAGCCTCATATTTTACTATTTCTAATGTTTATTTTCAGTTATTTATATTATGTCATTTATTTTATTTCCAGCGATATACTGGTAACTCTAATTTTATTTTCAGTTATTTATATTTATGTCATTTATTTTATTTCCAGTGATATACTGGTCCACTCTAATTTTATTTTCAGTTATTTATATTTACGTCATTTATTTTATTTCTAGTGAGATACTGGTCCATTCTAAATATTATTTCAATTATTTATATTTCTGTTATTTATTTTATTTTCAGTGATAAACTAGTCCACTCTACTGATTATGTTCAGTCATTTATATTTCTGTTATTTATTTATTTCCAGTAATATACTGGTCCACTCTAAATTTTATTTTCAGTTAATTCTATTTTTGTCATTTATTTTATTTCCAGTATTATATCGATTCATTCTAACCTTTATTTTACAGTTATTTATATTTTTTTCATTTAATTTATTCTGCAGTAATAGATTGGTCCATTTCCAATTGTTACTTCTCAATATTTATTATTTATTTCGTTCTCTAGGGATATACTTATCTAAAAATAACTTTTAATTTTTAGTTATTTATTTTTTTGTCATCCAATTTAATTAGTTAATGAATAGTGTCATTTAATTCTAGCATTGACTAAATATTTATGAAGTTAAATTCTTGAGATAAAGTTTACATAAAATGTTTAATAATAAAAAATTATTATAGGTAGTTACGTTAATTTTTCTTTACGTAATTCCTAAACTTAAATAGTTATATGTAATTACTAAATTTTACATCAATTATTTAATTAAATAATGAACAAAAATTATTAGGTATTTACGTTGAAATTTTATTAAGTAATTACTAAACTTAAATAGTTAGGTAGTTACTAAAAGTACATTGATTATTTGACTAAATAATTAATTAAATGTTATTCAGTTATCTAAGTAAATTTTAATGGTTTAATCGAACTATGTTATTATAAATTAAATTTATTATTGAGATGAATTTTAACTTTAAATATCATAACGATCAAAATTATTATTGAAAAAGTTAGTAATAATATGAGTTTAATAGTCATGCACTAACAGTGTAATGTAGTTTACACTGTCATCCAATCATAAACTACCATTTATTGTAAGTTTGTTGACTTTTATAATAAATACTTTAAAAGTCATATTAACAATGATTTCTGATTAGATGACAGTGTAAAACTTTTTATACTGTTAGTACATGACTATTAAACTCATAATATATTGTGATGAATTAAGATAAAATAAATGATTTATTTCAAAGGAAAAAATATATTTATCTATATAGGTAATAATAATAATAATAATTGTTAAAAAGTTTATTTCATTACATTTCATATTGTGCATAAATAAGGGGTTGAGCTACGCACTATGCTAGTAGTGAAGAGTTTGATAGTGGAGGTTTTCAAACCTTGAGGTTGGGTGAGTATGGAATACACATGTGATAAAGGGGTAGCAACCTTGTATCGTGTTGCCCTAGGCCTTACTCTATTCCATCCTGACTAGTCACTAAACTACTCATGATTGGTTGATGGAGCTACTTTGGTATAGTCATTTAATGCTAGCCAATGATATTATACTAATTTTATAAATGCCTATTGAGACAAAGTGTTGCTCTCCCAATCGCTCCCCCATGCAAAAAGAATTATCTCTCCATGGAGTAGTATGATTATGGGCCCCATGCATATGCATGTCATATAGCATTAATATTTTATCAATATCACATTTATTAAATAAATGGAGTGTCATAATTATATTTCATTTTTTTAAGTTAATAGTATGATAAAATACGCTAACCCCTTCTATTTTAATTTCTTTCATTCCATGTATATGATAAAAGATGGAAGTGCAATCCAATATTCCTCCTTATGCGGCGATTATTAATGTGGAATTCTATGAAAACAATTGGGAAGTAGATCGTCAAGTTTGTAATGTCAACTATAAGGAAGAGCTCAATTCATCATAACCTCTCCTTATCTGATGGAGCCAATAGTTTTAAATGGTCCCATAGTGATGACATTTTCCTTACCTTTTACCGGTATTTGGTCACCTACTCCATCAAACATAGGATTTCCTCATCTCTATATGTAGAAGGCTAAATATAGTTCAACTAAACCTTGATAGATGTTACATAAATAACTATCAAGTGCCAAGAGAATCTGTAAAATCTACATTATGTTTGAAGATAGTTGTATATATATATTTTTTAACAAAAATGTACATTATGGGTGTTTATATTAATTAATTTTTTCAACTATTACTAACATATTCTTTTTATTTTCATGTTGGGAATGACTAAAATTATTCATAAAGAAAATGAATCTAGGACAGCTAGACATTCTTCTTGAGACTCAAATCTATTGTGTATTCATCAAATCTCACTTCGATATTAATTATGGAAATTGAAGAGTCTCCTATGAAGGAAACGCAATAGTTGAAATAATACCACCATTTTGGAATCATGACAATTCAATTGTATTTGTTGGACCAGTAATTTTAACTTCACGTTACCACTAGATGTGATGTGGACGCCTTTTTTTTCTTTCCCTCAATGAAAAAAAAATAAATGGGATAGTGAATGGTAGTAATATATATATACATAAGAGTAGTTTGAATAGTGTTTGAGAGAAATGTACAAACAAGGAATAATTTGAATGTTAATGTATAATAATAATTATATAATATAGATTTACAAATTATAAAGTAGTATTAGTATCCATATGTAAATATAAATTGGTGTAATAATACAGGGATTTTTTTTCTATATTATAGACTTATCTATAATAATATAAATCTATATTATAAATAAATAAAATCCTATATAATATAGGTGTTGCACAGGGTCTTGATAGAATTTAAAAAATAGAGACTAGAGAAAAAATTGACAGCATGAACAGATCAGGACCCTAACAGAATGGTTTATTTAATTATTTTTATCTAATTTGATGATTTAGATAATCTAACATTACATTTACATATCAGCATGCAGAAAGTGAATTAATATAACTATTATCCACATAGTGACTATTTTAACACCTCACTATTTGCTTAGTTGTTCTATTGCTTTTTCTCCATAGGCATTGATAAGGAACAAAACGTAAAAAGAATGTTGCAGCAGAAGCACGTTTACAACAAAAATCTATGCATTCTTTTAGAATTTTAACTAATGTGCTATCATGCTCTACTACTTGTTTTTGTTGTTGTTGTACTTTAGTAGTCTTTCGCTTGAATGAGCTTTATTTTGTTGTTAGGGTGATTAAGTGCTTTGGTTTATGCCTATGCGAGAAGTGCATGTGTGAATTGTGAAAATTTTAATTTCTATTTTTAATTTGAATAATCTAATATATTTTATTTTTTTCCTAATTTGGACTCATAGACAATATGGATGCTACAAATAAATTTGTAAGAAGTTAAAGCTTAGCCAAATTTTTGTTGCTTATGTATGGTGCATGACTTATGATGAGGTACTAAAGAATTCAAATTGTCAATTTCTTATACTCTTTTCACTTCTTCAAATTAATCTTCTTTATTATTGTAGTGATAAAATTAATTGGTACATGTAGAAATTGAGATTGGTAATTGGTTGATGTTAGATTGACCACATAATGCCTTAGTATGATCCTTAATTTCTATATTAATTTTCTAATAAGACATTCTTACAACAAAATTTGACTACTTTGGTTCATTTTCTATTAATTTTGGAATGCCAAGTGGAAGAAAGTTATAACAAGTGGTAGAATGAACTTCAGCTATTTTGATTACTTAATTTGGTTTACTATAGCAACTATTTGTTTGGAGCCATTCCAGCATTTACTTTAGTTTATTGTATCTATAGTCTTAACAAGCCATTGAAAATATTTATCTTAGAGTTAGATTATTGTGATAGAAACGACTATTGCCATATAAAAAAACAAAAAGTTTCATGTCCTTTTTGTGCAAGTCCTATGAACAACTCTAAGAAGAATCATTCACAAAAATTTGGATTTGTGTTTTATTGTTATAACCATATACATTCCAATGCTTGACTTTGTAGTCCCCACACATCAACGTCCATTGTTAGGTACTCTGCTTCTTTTTTTTTCATTGTCTTTTTTCCAAGTGCCAAAGATTTCATTCACCAAACATTCCATTTTGTGTTGTTTTATTAACTACTTAATATGTAATATGATTAGTGGAAACATAACCAAATCAATCTTAAAAGGTGAGCTTTTTTCATTTTTTTTTTGCTTCAAATCATGAAACATCATCAATAAGTTTCCTAAGCAATATTATTTACACAATTTAAATTCATCATAGTAGATTCTATTTAACTAATGATCACCACTTAAAATCATTGAATTTGTTAAATCTTATTTGACACTATTACTTAAGTGGAACCAAATATTTGTTGGTGCAAGTACATACACATCTGGCTTACAAATATGCATACAAACGAATAAGACCCGTGCGAAGGCACGAGTAACACACTAGTTTATAGAGATAGTATGTTCCACATGTAAAGTTGTCTTCCATGTAACAAACAACATTAACCCAGTATCACTAAAGAGTGTGTTAGAGAATGTATTATTGTTGGAAAACAATTCAAATTTTCAATTAAAAATCTCTATGATATTGTTTAGATTTAAAAATATTATTTTTTTATTTTAGGGATTTGTTTGTTCTTTTAATATTAGGAGTTCTTGAGAGGATAAGAACTACCCAGCCTATAGAGGGGGTCACCTCGGCCTAGAGAGGAAGGTCATGTGAAGGGAGGTTTTTCAAGTTTGTCCAAAAAAACTTGTAATGAGATGAAATATTATTTGAAAAAATGAATATTATTGGGATGTTTTCGTGAACGTACACAAGAGGTGCCAAACCAAGTTAAATTGGTGTCCTTTTGTTATTTCTATTTTGTGTTTTTTTGTGTGAAGAGCTTTGTTTTTCAACAATGATATCAGAGCTTATGAGGTTTGATGGCCTATCAGGCGAGTGTTGAAGCTAATGGTAGATCTAGGTGGGATCCTTGTGTCAAAAGTCTTCTTGGCAATAGGAAGTCAAGCGGCGTGTCGTGGTAGCTAACTTGTGTCGAAAGTCTTCTTGGCAATGAGGGAGTCAAGCGACGTGTCCTAATGACTAATGACGATGCAACCAATATTCTCAAAGCAAAGGTGGAGAACACATCAAAGCTTGTAGTGCGAAAGTAAGATTGAAGATGATTGGGACAAGCATACATGAGGACAGAAGTTAAAGAGGAAATTTGAAAATTTTAATCGATGGAAGAATTGTTGGAAAACAATTCAAAATTTCAATTTAAAATTTTTAAGATATTGTTTAGATTTAAAAATATTTTTTTTAATATAAAGATGCAAGTTGTATAAATAAGAGTTCTTGATGGGAGAAGAACCACTTGAATTGTAAAGGAGTCACCCTCGCCTGGAGAGGGAGTGTTGTGTTAAGAAATGTTTTTCAAATTTGTCTAAAAAACTTATAATAGAATGTAATGCTATTTAAGAGAATAAATATTATTGGGATGTTTTTGTGAACATAGATGACAAAAGATGTCAAAACACATTAAATTAGTGTTCTTTCGTTGTTTCTATTTTGTGTTTTTTGTGTGAAGAGATTTGTTTTTCCCAATAGTTTCTAGCACTCTTCATATTGAGAAAAGCTAATAAGGACTGACTTTACTGCTAAAAATAAAGAGAACCTTTTCTTGTACTCGAGGTGTTGAAATACCTCTAGAAGAAAGAAAGAAGCAAATAGAATTCAATGGAATATTTCTTTTCCGTCTTATTCCATTTCATGTGCCACTAATTTTGCAACTTCCAAAAGAAAAAAGCACAGTAACAAACACAATAACAGAACCAAAAGCAAAATAACAAACCCAATAATAATGTGAGAACACATCAACCAAATTAAAATGCATGACAGACTGTAAAACGGACAAGCTAACAGCTAGCTCTTAGTGAATAAACTCCACCCATCCAGCTAGGGTTTTGCTCAGCCTTTTGGGCCTCCCATTCATTGTTGGATCTCCTAGCCCATCCTTTTCTTCATCCACAGCCTTATTAACAGCTGTCAACTCCTCCACGCGTCTATAATTCTACTAAATGAAAAGTTTCATTCATATCATCACATAATTACTGTATGTGCTGTGAAAAGAGGCAGAATAACCGAGCACAATAAGTACGTTTGTTCTTCCTCGGTACATCATGTATATATTTTGAATGAAAATGAAAAAGTTTACAAACTTGCCACAGTTTTGCTTCAACTCCATCCACGGAAGCAGCCCTTATTTGATCTCTTCATCTAGCTTCTCAACATGTCCATGCATAGGATAATAACTAAACATGCAATGTAAATTCTAGTCAGATATGATTAACGATAGAATAATACAGTAGACATTAACTAAAACTTCAGGAACAGGATATGATATATTCTTTTTGGTCATAGGACACTGATTAAATAATAGACAAGTATATTAGAAACTGATGGAGCTTTCATGTAAAACTGAAGTATGAAATAAAAAACACCGAGACTTGTGCACATACACAAATAAAATCTGAAAAATAACAAAGTAACTCAAAGTAAGAATAATATACGATATGATTCTAACATAAAACTTCTTCCCTCTTTCAGGAAAGCAACAAACACATCATAACTATTTTATTTAGCCAATTACAACAATGTCACTTTTCATGACAAACTAACAACCTATAATTTAAATCTACAAATCAGTGAAAGACCATACATAGGAGACAATCTCGAACCATCTGCTTCTCGTTTATTTTTTAATTTTATTTTAGGAAAAAGTGAAATCAGGTCATTCCCTTTGATCTAGCAAATGGTCAGGAACCAAGCTACTTGAAACAAGTTGGCAACTGAACTATTTTCCCCTTTAAAGTGAAACAAGGCTTTCCATGTATCTAGCAGCTCTTAACGAGCCATTCTTTCCATAAACCTGAAGATCCTTTATTTGTTCCGACTCAGGGTCATAGTCGTACCACACTAATCCATCATTGAAGCTGCTCCACAGATATTGATTGCTCCCATAAAACCCCACAAGTTTGTAAATCTCTTCTATTGGTTCAACAGTGTATTGCTTAACCCAAGACCCTTCGTCCCAATAATCTTTCATTACCCACACGTCGAAGGACTTCTCTTTTCCCCTTACAGGATAAACAATGACACCAATTGTGGCAGATTCGTCAAAGGGAAAAAGAGTTGCAAACTCTTCTTCTGAAGAATAACGTATTCTTGGTACCTTTATCTTCCTGAAGGATTCATTGACCATGTCAAATGCTAGAACAACATCATCTTTTCTACCAGACTCATCAACAAAGCACCACCAGTGACAACAATTGTTCACATAGGTATAAACAGGAGAAGAACCCCATATTTCAATTGGAAGTGGAAGAGCAGCATCAGGTTTTCTCCAAGAGTTGGAATTAAGGCTATACAACTCAGCTGTCCAATACCCTAGTTTTCTTTCATCAGTTTCCTTCAACCAAAGGTCCCTGATCACAACAACTTTATAGTCATTAGTTTTGGAGTCAAAGCCAAACCCAGCATAATCACTCAAAGAATAAGTCCCATGGGCACCACTGAAATGGGATTCAGGCAAAGCCTTAAACTGTCTCAAAGAAGGGTTAATCATGACATTTGGATTGCCTTCAAGGAAGTATATGCCATTGCAAGGACCCAAGATTTCAGTCCAGTATTTGTGTTCAGAGTTGTATTCATAAGGGTGGTTCAAAACATCAGAAGAAACATGTTTTCTGGGATCATTGACATTCCAAGAAAGAACAGAAATGTAAGTTTTAAGGTTAGAAAGAAAGGGTCTGCGAATGACCAAGAGATTCTTCTCTTGGCTTTGAAGATTGTTGTAGACAAGATAGTGTTTAATAATAAAATGAGGATCAGTTAAGAGATCGAACCAGGACTTGCAAACTCGTTTGCATTTCAGTAAGTCTTTCGCCGGCAACCTTGAGAGGATGTTTGATACCAATTCTCGTGGCAAATATTGCTCTATGCTTACCATCTCTCGTTTTGTTCCTTCAACTCTTATCATTGTTAATATTATCCTGCGAATTTTCTTGCTTGTGGCCGGGATGACAAAAAGCAAAGGAAATAAGAGACAGCAAATGAGGGAAAGCATGGTTGTGGTGGCCTTTGTTGATTTAGTAAAGCGTTTGTTTTAAATTTTCGGTCCTCTCCACCCTTCTTTAGTAACAAAAAACGTGACTGAAACAATTTGAAAGATTAGAGTACAAGTGGCAAATGTGAACCACACCTTTTTTACAGTCGGCCAGTAATGAGATTAATAATCGCTTTCGAGGGGTTATAAAATTCATTATTCCGTACAAAGCACATGTCCCACCCCGACGAATTATCAACTTGTTGATTTTTTTTTGATTTTAATACAAATGAAGCAGACTTACAATTACCAGAAATTATTGTTAGGTTCAAGTCAAAAAGAAGAAGAAGAAATTATTGTTAGGTAGTTCACAAAATCATTAATGCTTTGTTTGGTACAATGAAAAAGAGAAGAGAAGAAAATAAATTTTGAATTTTAAAAAATATAGGTGATTTGGTTAAGTAAAAATAGGTAGAAAGTTTTTAAAAATTTTGTGAGTCTCACTACTTATTCTGTTCTATTTTTTACTTACTTTTATTTAACTCTCTATCTCTTTCTTATTTCTCATATAATTTTTTTCTACTAAACAACCAAAATTTTAAATTATTTCTTATTTATTTTTCATCTTTTAACTTATTTCTTGTCTATTTTTTTCCTATCTATTTTCTTTTCTCTATAAACAAAGGCTAAGTGTTTATAGTCCTAATTAATGTTTACATAATATATATATTCAAATTTTATAATTTACGAAACAAAATTAATAATAATTATATACCATGTGAAGATTAATAGAAATCACAATTGGTTAGGACTACTTAATAATTTATCTGCAAATACACACAGTAAATTTCATATTATAGTATATTTATGGGATAATACATTAATAGGTCTCTGAACTTTTAGGTAATTTTTAATTAGGTCCTTATATTATAAAAATTTGTAATTGAGTCCTTAATCTTTAATTTTTTTTTAATTTGGTCTTGGGGTTAACTTTCGTCTGATTGTCGTTTGCCTCAAGAACCAAATTAAAAAAAAAAATCAAAAGATTACGGACTCAATTAAAAAAAATAATATAGGGATCTAATTAAAATTGTCTAAAAGTTTAGGGACCTACTCAATAGTTTAATCTTTAATTTACTAACATTATGTTACTCCAATAAGGTCTTGGGTTTAAGTCTTGTAGATAAAAAAAAAGTGATTGGGAGAAGATGCCTCGTTAAAGTGGTTAGTAAAACTCTCCAATAGAGATTAATCATCGACAAAACCAGTAAATACTTTGCACCTATTTTTAATTATGCGATTTTAATCTCCCAAATTTTAAAAATCTGCAATTTTGATCCAACAATTAACTGTTCATCTGTCGATTGTTAATGCCTTAACATTAACTATGATGTGGCATTAGACTGAATACGTGGCAGATAATGTTTAACAGACTAATGTCATGTCATAGTCAACGTTGAAACATTAACAATCAACAAATAAACATTTAATGATTGAACCAAAATTATAGATTTTTAAAATTCGGGGGACTAAATTGCATAATAAAATATGGGATCTAGAAATTTTATAGACTTGATTTATATTCATGAAATGATATATATTTTACAAAGCTTGATTTATAATTGATCTTATTGTGAAAGTTTAAAACTAATCCATTCATAAGAAAGTTCTATGAATGTAAGTCCCTATTTATTTCTTTGACTAGAGCACCATCCTCTCCTCCTAATTTTCTATACCAAAAAAAAAAACTAATTTATTCATAAAAATGTTCAATGTACGCTTGCTTAATACACCTCACATAAATCTTGATTTAGGTAGGCTTGTCCTAACTACTTTTCTTTACTTCAGATATTTTTAAGTTAAAGCTAAAATATAAGTAGTTGTTTGTATTTTTTTTTTGGTTTAAAAGTACTTTTTAAGATCAAAATTTCTTGTTAAAATTTTTTAAAACTTGAATTTTATTTAAAAAATGTTATCTTGTCTAATAAAAATTATATTTATAAAAGTAAAAAATGAGTATATTAATTAATTTACATAAATTACTTTAATAACAATAAAAATATAAAATCATATAATGTAAAACTTTAATTTTTAAAAATGTCAAAACTTTTTAGTAATATTTGTGTTAGCAATGATTTGCAAATAAGTTTAGGGTTTAGGGTTTAAGTCAGCTTTTTTAATCTAATTCTTCTATGTTAATCTAATAGTTTGATATTGATTCCAAATGATAAATATGTAATTTTTTGTACTATTGTTAATAATGTTTTGAAGAAATAAATAATTACATTCAAGCTTTAAAAAACTAGTAATAAAAGAAGTAATTTTGAGATATTATTCAAGAAGGTAAAGAAGACCATGTAATAAAAATATCTCCCAAAAATAATTAAAAATAAATAAAAAATATAAGTATACAACAAAATATGGGTATGCAACAAAGTAATTAAAATAAAGTAGCTTAAAATATAAGTAGATAATTTAAAGTAAGATCTAAGTTTAAAAAGTTCTGCATAAGCTTTTTAAAAGATTATCTAATTAGTTTTTTGAAAAGCTCTTTATTTTTATGATATTTTTCTAAAAAAAATAAACTTCTTATTTTGAGTCAACTTCTTGAATTGTGTGTGGCTAAAGCTAACCACCTCCTACCCGCGACACACGACATATGTGGTGAACTTGCAAGATATTTTATACCCTAAACATTACTTTGACACTGTCCCTATCATTTCAATTCATTTTGTAATTTTATGCCGAAATTGCGATAATTCAAAAAAAGGCTCAACCCGTAATTCTTTATAAAACCTGGTCAAAGAAGAGTTTGAGTCTCGTCAAAAAAGAGAAGACTTTGAGTCAATAGTATTAATAAACTAGTTTGTAAACCAGTGCAATGCATGAGGATTTTATTTTATGAAAATAATTAATTATTTGTATGCTATAATTCATTTGTAATAATTAATAAATATCAAAGTATATAATAAATTATATAGTCAATATGTATAGATAAATAATTAAGCAATTGAATTGAGTATAAAAATATAAATAATTAATGAAATAATTCAATTATATCAAATCTATTAAATTTTGTTAAGTGAATTAAATAAAAATATAACAAAAAAGGAAAAATTAGCAATAAAATAAATAAAAAAGTTGTGACAATATAAATAGACTACCTTTATATCCTTGTAAACACACAAACAATATTGTAAGTTGAATATATACAGTAAAAGTCAAATTATTGATTTTTTGTAGTTCAAAATAAGAAAAGGCCAAAAGATATATAAATTATTTATAATATGGTAGTAAAAGGAAAAATCTAAGGACATGTATGAAAAACTTGAACAATAATGAACACATAAAATAGCATAATAGAAAAATGAGAAACAAAAATAAAATGCACAGAGGTGATACTTGCCAGAGAGAGCAAAGGCAATAATAAAAGACACAAGTAAGGTGGTATACTTAATCAATTGTTATATATGAGATGTTAAAGTAGCTAGTTGTTGGTTCCCAATCCCCACTTCCCATCCTTCACCAAATTTATTAGATTTATACAAAGTGTCATTGCTTGCAAGTTAACTGAGACATGTTGAGTGAGATTCTCTTTTTCTCATACATCAAAAAGCAAAATAAGGAAAAGAAGAATGCTAACCAACAAAAGAAATGGAGAACACATGAAAGATAGAAAAATAGAGAAATATACATGCTAATTAACCCTAAACCTCAGTAGAAGAATATATAGAGAACAAAGACATGATAATGATGATTCAAGCGGTTATTAAGTTTTACAAAACTGAATAAGAGAATTGATTAGATTTAAAAATGATACATTAGACTTTACAATGACAATAGAGAATTCATTATCCATCAAAGGAGAAACATTATGTTAATAACAATGAAATTTCAATTTATTTTTAATTTATTTTGTTATCATCTTATTCTTGAATCTTGATTGTGAAAAAAAAAAATCTACTTCTATTTTCTATGTCTAGAAGATTACGATATGATTGTATTTTATAAATTTCTTATTTTTATTTTACTTTTTCTTTTATTGTTCTTTCTTTCTTTCAAATAAAAAAACTCCAAAATACACTTTTGTAGATCAAAATAAAAATTTCAAATATTTTTTATTTACTTCAATTTTTTTATTCATCTATAAGATTATTTAATATTGTAATTAAAAAATTTTGTAAGTAATACTTCCTTCATTTAAGAATTAATTAGACCTAAAAATAATACATTGGAGTTTACTAGGGATGGCAATTGTACCTAGACCCTGGGGTACCCACAAAAAAATCTACAATGGGTAGTTAAATACCTGTTTAATGGCGATGGGTCTAGGGGCATATATTTACTAGCAAAATTCAATGTGGATGAGTGCGGGGTATAAGTACTATAATGCCCACCCTGTCCCATACTCGCACCTCTCTCTTTCTCTCTCTCTCTCTCTCTCCATATATATATATATATATATATATTATTAATTATATATATATTATTTAATTTAAATTTTTCATATATTTATTATTATTAATAGGTGAAATGATTAGTACCTTTTTTGTTTTTTGTTTTGTCCCTCATAATTGCAAGCTCGTGACTAGAGACTAGTATCTTGTCTTTTTTTTTTTTTAACAAAACCATGCATTATATATGCAACTCATTAATGCTCATTGTTGTATACAGAGTCATATAATGTTTTCACTATCATTTACATGTTAGTTTAAATGGTCCCAATCTCTTAAATACATTAGCATTTCTTAATAGAAGTTTGTAATACTAAAATTTGTACATTTCTTATTAACATACGCAATACAAGTTACATCAATAGCTACAAGATTTTTACATTTTTTAATTTCTGAGGATTTCTTTCATCTTACATTAATAGCCATAGGATTTATTAGATGTGTGGATGATTTAAGGTTAAGTTTTAGAAGTTTATTGTTAGATTTATATTAGGTTGATTTAAGATTATATTTGGATGATATAAAGTTATGTTTCTAATGTTGTATTATTATGACTTATGTTTATATGATTTAAGGTTAGGTTTGGATGATTTAAAGATATATTTGGATGAATTAAGAATGAATTTTCAATTCAATTGTAGAATTTTTTAATTAAATTTTTTATTGATTTATTGACTTCACACTTAAGTAAATTGCAGGTAGCAAGTGCAGGTATTGGTATATAAGTACCTAGTGGTATAGCGATGGGATAAAAGTTGCTACCCACGTGAGGATGGGGGCGTATACGGGTACTTTTTCAAGCACAGGTATGGGGATGGGGACTATAGTACCCTACCTAGACCATTGATAAATGGCGCTTTTACACACTTTTTAGGTGTGTATTTATGTACTGGAAACACTTTTACCCTTACTTAAGACTTTAATTGACCCCAGTTTTAGCTAAATATAAATAGAGTAGGTTAGTAGGTGGATGCTTTGAATTTTGAACACTTGACTTTGATTTCATCTTATTTTTTGTAGGATTTGATGTATTAGGATTGGAGCTGCCAAAAGAGTGTACATGAAGAAGAGGTCGTTGAGTGAGCACGACTTTCGCTCAACGAAATCATGAGTTCCAAAGGCAAGGAGAATCTGCAGGTGACAAATCCGCTTAGCAAGAGTATATCTCACTAAGCGAAATAGGTGCTTCGGAGTCACAAAATTTGGGTTTCGTTGAGCGAGAGTAGCCTTCGCTTAGTGAAATAGGCCAACTCATTTAATGACTTGCGAAGTGGCATTAGGGTACTAGTGGGATTGGAAGGAACAAAAGATTCTTTCTCTCTTAAAAATGGAAGCTCATTGTCTCCCGCCACTTGGAAGCCTTGGATTCAAGTAGAAAGCACTCCATGGAATTCCGATCTACCTTCTTCATCTCCTTTTGGCTGCTCCTTGACATAATGAGTAGCTAGATTTACCAAGTTAGTGTTTAATGTAACTAAACCTACTTTCATGTATACTTCTTAAGTCATTTATTGAAAGTTTATGTTCATTCATTTGTGTTTTGCTTCTGCTCATAATGCTTATTGTGGCCTGATCTCCCATAGTATGATTTTAGTGTTTGGATTTGTTGGAAAACAATTTTATTACATAGATTTGAAGTAAACACTTAATGAATCATGTATCTAGGAATGGAATATAGGTCATTAGCCATTTCTTAACCTCTGTTCTTAAAACAAGTTAGTTAGCTAAGCTAATCAAGGAATTGGTAAGTTTAACTAATTGATTGGTAATGAATGAATCATTAACTCAGTAATTAACCTTTGTATGCATGAAATGATCTTTTAGTAAAGTCAAATCCCAGCATTTTAATTGCTGTTTTTAATCTTTACTTTTGCATTCCAAGTGCTCATTAACATTTTCTAATCAAACAAAATCTTTAACTTTCTTTTGAATACCTCCCTTGTTACAACAAATAATGTAACCACCTAGTATTGATCAAGTCCCTTGGGAAACGATACTCATATTCATCATTATCTACTTGTACGATTAGTACGCTTGCCAATGGGTTAACAAGTTTTCTGGTGTCGTTGCCGAGGATTTGCATCCTAATACTAGGCATGAACTCATTTGTTGTTCACTTGGATTTACATTCGTTTATTCTTTAATCCTTTTCTTTTGTTATACCACATTATTTTCCTTTATGTTACTCACGCCTTGGTTTTAGTTTTGCTGTGTCTTTTGTATATGAGGTAAAACTCCAGTGGATCAATTACTCTTCGACCCAAAAATTGAAAAGACTGCCTGAAGAGTCAACAGCAAGGCTAGAAGAAAAAGGAGTTAGCCAAACAAAGGAGTCAATAAGAAAATCCTCTTCCCTCCTCAATTTCTCTTTTAGATCAACCACAAAGGTATAAAGACATGGCTGATGAAGGAGAGTAGCCACTCAGGAGAGCACTTGGAGATTACAGCTACACTCAGTGGTCAAGGTACTACTCCAGTATAGTGCGATCCCAAATCATAGCCAACCACTTCGAATTGAAGTTGGCATTGTTGAATCTTGTGCAACAGAACTAGTTTGCTAGCCTTGACCATGAAGATACCATTGCACACCTCTCCATCATCTATGAGTTGTGTGACATAGTGAAGATTAACAGAATGTTAGATGAAGCCATTTGCCTCAGAGCTTTTCCTTTCTCAGTCACAAGCAAAGCCAAGGCTTAGATCCAATCTTATCCAAATCAAAGTCTAATAGAATGGGATGGTGGAGAAGAAATTTCTGCAAAGATTCTTTCATCGTTCAAGATATTTGTAGGCAAGAACCAACATAACCACCTTTGCTCATAAGGAAGAGAACCGCTTTGTGATGGGAAAGATTCAAGCATCTGCTTAGGAGCTGTCCAGGACATGGCTTTGATGATCTCACCCAAATGCAAACCTTCTATAATAGGTTAAGACCACATGATAAATTGATGTTAGACACCTCAGCAGGTGGAACAATGAATACAAAGACGATAGATGAAGTACTGACATTGATTGAAGCTATGGCCTTTAATGTCTATTTGACAGAGGATCAATAGTAAAAAGAGAAAGGGGAGTGTTGGAGATAGATTCTCAAAATGCTATCCTAGCCCAGAATAAGTTGACTCAACAGATTGAAGCCATCACCAAGTAGATTGCTTAACTTCCTCAGTAGCTGAAGTCCTCGCAAAGTACTTAGGTTCAGCATCACCAAGTTATGAGGTGTGATTTTGTGGAGGAGACCATCTTAAAGGTCATTGTGAGCCTACTTCTACTCCCAATCAAAGAAGTTAATCATACAGGGAACTATAGGAGGCA
>QUWT01000171.1:0-23517 GCA_004329165.1 Spatholobus suberectus | reverse complement strand
TATGACAACAAGACAAATCCGTCGAAATCCTCGTGTAGAAGGCGACCTCCATTGTGTGGAACTGGACACCATTACAAAGCTTAAGTCTCCTGCCTCTTATGTAATATTTATTCATTTTATTTCCAACTAATTATTTTAAATGACGAATGACAATTTTAATTGGTGTCTTAATTTGCCAAATATAACAACTAGTTTAATACGATTGTCTAATATTTAATATTTTTGGTCAAGTATAATTATTTTAATTAACCTCTAAATGTATTATTTAACCCATAAGTATAATAATAATTAAATTAAATTTATATTTAACAAAAATAATAAATTAACAAAAGTAAAAAAAAAAAAAAAAAACCCCATTGTGAAGTCGGGTCCTAAGGACCCGAATTCCAACGGGTCCAAAAAAAAAAGTGGGAGTGAGAAGTCAAGTCCTGGGGGGTGTTCTTTAGAATGAACAGTAATTTGGTGTATATTGGGAAATAATGTTTGGAGGTAGTGTAGTTTGGAAATAATGTTTTTTTTGATTATTTTGGTAAAAAAAACCCATTTTTCTATACACGTACACTGCAACTGTCATATCACAGAGAATTATATGGTATATTATAAAGAAAATTAATGGCACAAAGCTAAAAACTAACTTGTTACGAGATTAGACCAAAAGATACGAATTGGACATATCAACATACTTCGAATTAAAAACATGACAGTGTTTTAATATACAATAAAGATGTATAAATCACCATCGACCAATATTTGACCAATAAATACACCACAAAATATAATCAGAGTAGAATATATAAGAGTAGAAGTGGAATGACACTCCTCTAGAAACAGTGAAAATTGTCTTCTAGCGTCACCAGAATTGTATGGTTAATAGATTCCATTATAAAGCTCATACAAAAAAATGTTCTTTTTACAGCCGCAGAAAAATAATGCTTAATGAATTTTCGTACGAATCACATAATCTCATACACATGTGGGGTGAAAAAGACAAAATTTAAATGTGTCAAAAAACAAGATGAGACTAATTGTATATATAATTAAACATTGATGAGGTGATATATGTATTTTTTTCCAACAATGACCATAAAATTTAAAACTATAACTTCATGTAAAATGTCTAAGTACCCTCGTTACTATTCCAATTTTGGTGACAACGAGCGATATGTATGAACCCGGGTGATATTATTTTATATAAAAATACTACTTCGTCTCTAAAAAATATACTTAATATGAATTTGAATGTAACAACCTACAGTCGCTACTACACCACACCACTGTGCATTGCCATCACATGCAAGCATATATATATGTGTGTGTGTGTGTGTGTAAATGTACATGTAAACATCAAAAGAGACCCATCCATCTTGATTAAAACCATTGTACAACCTTTACAACACATAAGGAATAAATGAACAAGGGGAAGATGACACCAAGGTCAATATATATATATACATACACACACACACACACACATATATACACACACATCAACAAGGGGAGAGGGGTACAAAACATACTCTCTATGGCTGGTCACACTATACATCCCATCAAAAGGAATGAAAATAGAAAACAAGGCATCCAAAAGTAAAGGTGTGACTCATTATGTCACATTACCTCCTATTAGCAACTCCTCATTCTGCTTTGAATAGCCAGATCCACTAAGGGCTTGCCACCTGCTCCCACGCTTAACGACATGATCATCATAGTCACAAAGTAACGAAGGCAATAACAGCAACCACAACAAAGCAGCAAGGTAAGGGTAAGCTTACTAAAAAAAAAATCAAGGCATATCATCAAATGAGTCATCAACGATTCACATTATCACCCACATATGATACAAAATACAACATCTTACGAAATGGCTTTCATATTGTTAAGTCACAAGTTACAACGATTTCACCACTATATAATGCCGATGCATGAAGACACGACTCTCGAGAGATTTACAATAATTTGAGCAATCAGTCAGGTCTCATTCCCTAACATGGCATTAACAACACCCAATCACGTGCCTCTCGCCATTTAGGGATTGCCAAACTTTGATCTATGGATAAGATTATGTAATCTGTCAAGATAAATGTATGTGGGTGGTGGCTCAGCGCGACTCAAGGTTTGCACTACCTGGGCCCCCTGCGGAATTGCCCATCCACTTATCTCTGAAAGGCCTATGATAGTGACCCCACGTCTCATCCAGCACTAGGTTAGAGGCCCTATCTGAGCCATTTGCTCCAGTCAGCCAACCAACTTATGTGCCTACTCGCAACATGGCACGAGGTCCATCATCAACGACCTCAACTACCAATATATGCATGAATGCATGTATAACACCACAACATCACATCAATGTCAACAAGTTAAATGGATTTCAACAACAACACCATGTGGACTCAATTCAGCACCACACATGGCCAGACAACCACTACCAACCCTATGCAAGCTCACCCTTTGTCTCCAGAGTCTCTCGCTTAGCGATAACTAGGATCGCTTAGTGAATCTGTTCTAGGGACTTATAAAAGCTTCCTTTCAAGCACTATTCGCTTAGCAAGTTACTTACTCACTCAACGACTAGCCACTGCAAAGAGCAACCAAGTCCAATACACGTTTTTCGCCCAGCAAACACGTTGTTCGCTCAGCGGAAGACTTGCAATAGAGAGCACCAACTCTCTAGGACCCAAAATCGCTCAATGAGCTTAGCCCTCGCTCAACGGATCACTCCCAGGCATTCTGGAATGCCCGTAGTCGCTCAGCGAGCCTTCTACTCGCTTAACAAACCTACTTTCTCGAAAATTGCCAGATTTTTATGAACACTCGCTCAGCGAACTGAACTTCGCTCAGAGGATTTCCTTATTCTCCTCAATCACCACACAACCCAAGAACACTCACTTAACGACATGAAGGGTCACTCGGTGAACTCCAACCCGGAGGTCTCACTTCATTCTAAGGGGCATTTTCGCTCAGCAACTATGAAGTCACAGAACTAGATATGCTAGTCGAGAAACCTAAAATTCATACTTTTACTCTCACCCACTCCCCAAATGAACACCATAGAGGTCAAACAACACCATTCAATATTCCACAACATCATACTCAACATATTTCACAACCATTTTAGCATATCAACAGCAAATCATTTTGAATTTAGCAGACCCATTTTAAGCAAATTTCAACAAAACTCATTCAATCTCATATTCAACTCAAACCAGGGTCATATTCACATAGAATCACGTTCATACATCAGATATCCAACCAAGGTAAGCTTTCCTTACCTCTTGGAGCTTCCAAGATCGAATTTGTGGAAGAGGAGAATGTGAGGAGGTGAACCCTTGAGCCAATCTTTAAGGAAGGTAATTCTTCTCACCAAATGGAATCAGATGATATAGGAATCTTGCTTTTCACTTGGTGGGTTTGAGGGAGATTGAGAGAATGAGAGAGGGATTGGGGAAGAGGTGTATGGGTGGTTTAACAGAATGAGAGGGAAGGAGTTTGAGTGGCCTTAAGTCTCCTTCGAGCCTCAAAAGGGCTTTGGGCTCACTAGGGCCTAGGGTCCGTCTAACCACTACCCTAAGCCCCCAAATTGCCTTGACATTACTATTCACTCAACAATCATATAAATACCATTAACAACTTCTTTGGCTCAAGCATACTTTCCTCTAGTTCCATAATTCAGACCGAAAATCCAAGACAAAACAACAATCACATAACAACAACTTATTTAACTGTCTTAATTATCCAGATCACATTTTAAATTTTTACTTATGGTTATTAAATCACTAAATCACACATTAAGAAAACATAGGTGTTACATTGAACATGGCTTAGATAAATTACAAAGATATTCACTTAATATATTTTGTATAAAGGCGAATGCTAGCAATACTCCCTTTAACACTCTCTCTACTGTTGGCTGAAATTTATTGAAAATCACAAATTTTAATGAGTCTCATTTCTCATTTAATGAGTCTCTTTCTTAATTTAGAAGTAAAATCCACAAAAATTTATAATTTTCAATAAACTAGTCGATGGACCGGTGCAATGCACGGGTGAAATATATGTGAAGAGTATAATTGTATTTTATTTAGAAAAACAATACATACTTATGTTATATATGAAAAAAAAAATAGCTACATGAATAATATATAAAACATCGATAATGTTGAATCATTACCAGACTAAAAAGATTTGACAATATTAAAAAGTAACTAAAACTAATATTGATTTCAAATATTTTTTAAGCAGACGGAAACTAAAACAACTAATTTAAAATCATGTCTAATACAAACAAACATTTTAATATAATAATTTTAAAAAAATATTAGCTCTTTTGTAAAAGATAGTAAAGAGCTTATACGATGTTTCAATATTATTTGATATAAATGTTATGTAAGTAGTTTTAAAATATTTAGTAAATATTTTCAAATTTTGCAAATGATGTTTTCAGGTGTAAGGCATTAAATCTACGTGGGGCATGTGTCATTTAATATGCACGGGGAACAGGTTAATTTAAGCGTGAAAGTAAAATAGCATTATTAGTATAAAACTTAAAAAGCTAATGAAGTAATTAATAGTGACATTAAAAATACTTAATTACCCTTATTTTAGGCGGGAAAAACTACACCAAACCTCATTATTTTTATATATATTAAGATTACAACTAATAATAGAGAGAGTATTAAAAGAGAGTATTGCTAACATTCTTCTTTGTATAAAATATTTCAGTGTAATTAATACAAATAATAATTGATTTGTTTGGTAATTTCAAGGGTCCTCATTATTTATCTCATAGAATTTGTTAAATGGATCAATTTATATACTCCTTTCGCTCCTAAACTATTGATGTTTAAGGTTTTGGCACATAGATTAAGAAATTATTAATTAGTATATATCTAGACTTAAATATCCCTATTTAATTATGTGTTCCAAATATATTTGTCACAAAATATAATGTAGATTTTTATATAATGTGGACATTCTCATTGATGGATGGTTAGCTGTTGACTTGGGTACCGTGCTTAACTTGGATAGCTGAAAAACTGAGCAGCAATAGTCTCATGAAAAGAGGAAATTATTAATTCACATTAGTAAAATCATTAATTGTAAACAAGGGTATAGTAGAAAAAAATTATTAATTTAGTCTTGGATTTGTAAAACATCATAATTTTGGAACAAAACTAAAATGCTAAAACATCAATAGTTTAGGAACGGAGGAAGTAATTTATTTTATCAATTAGTCATGACTCATTACTCTAGGTAGGTATATAGATTACACTTTGTAAATTGATCCGCATAAGTTTAGGCTAAGGGAAGTCTTGGGTCATTTTATGCAAGTTAGGTTGTGAAGATTGTGAATCAAGTTAGTTTGACCTATGAATTTGTTGATTAATCAACTAAGGAAGTATTTGGTTAGTAAATTTTTTTAGGTTTATATTTTTCAAGAATTATGTTTCTAGAATTTTTATTTTTATTTTGAGAATATTATGATAATTTTATTAAATACAATGATCTATAAATATGTCATGTTCATACATACAAATTAATCAAATAAGGATTTAGAATGTATGTATCTTGGAAGAACCTTTAATCTATGTCCACAGTCTTGATCTAGCATTAGAGAGAACCTTGATTCCATGGTTGTGGCCTCAGTTCAAAATTATAAGCAAAGAATTAAATGAGGGAGAGCTCCTCTCTATCTAGTGGCTAGGGTTTCCTATAACATTGTCTCTTACAAAACTGTCTAAAGGGGCAACAATTTTATAGCCACTAGATGAGAGCAATTACCCCTTATTTGCATACCAAGTGAGAACTCAACCTATCATAGGGTCATTCACATCATAATCCTAAATAACTAATATCCATTAATTAAAAAAACCATAAATTTTATTTTCATAATTGATTTCAATAATCTAAATTTAATCCAATATTTAAACAATATTAAAACACAAAGTTTCATAAATCTCCCACATGAATAACATTAGTTTAATTACTGGAGACAAAAGATTATTATAAAAAAATATCAATTATGTCCAAAAAAATAATGAATTATAACAATGCAGAAAATATATATTATAGGAACACACATCATGCATGTTAATAAACTCCCATTTCACACACAAGATGGATAAAGGAAACACAGTTAAATAAGAGATATATGCAAATCTCAATAAAATGGTCCAAGCAATATAATGATGCCATAGGATATATGATAACAATAGTGGTCTCATTTAAATATATTTTATGAATATAACAATTAGCAAATATACGATTTCAAGCTCTTACTAACCCAAACAACAAAAACTAAACCAAAACACATATGGGCTACAAAATTTTGAAATCCTCTAAACGATAAGTCATTAGTTAGTGGATCTGCCAGCATGCACTCCATAGCAATGTGTGAAATTTGAGTCTAAAACTCTAGAATTTTCTTTTTAACAACGAGTATTTTATATCAAAATGCTTTGAAATAAAAACATTTATTGTTTTCTAAGAAAAAAAAACACAATAGCATTATTGTCACAATATATCAAAAGTAAATAAGCCCAAGTCTTTACATTAGTCCATTAACAAGAGTGATCACAATTAGGCTAAACCAACACATGTTCTAAATATTTGACATTTAATTAATTTGAGTTTCACAAAATAAGTGACTATATTAGCCCATATAGGATTAAATTTCCAACAAGTTATAGACAACATAGACACTTAATTTAAAACAAAAGAATAATCAAAATTAATATGGTCACAAATGTTAACAATGAGTAAGAACTTACAACAATTGGTTCAAACGAAGATTACAAGCACTAAACAATGCAAAAATCATACTTGATAGGAATATTGACATCATACATGCAATATACTAATAAATTTAGACTTTACTCAATATGGAATGTTGAGTAGGTAAGCACAATAAAAAAATTTCAAGCCAAAATAATCTAAGTCCATTCTCAACAAAATGACTCTAGCATCGAATTAGGATGTCTACTAAGATTTAATAGAAAAAATTATATATCTTAGCATAGAAAATGGAATTAAGCATTAAAGTTTCAAAGAAATTGTCATGTGATCATTAAGTGCACATAACAAAATCTGAAGACAAAATACTCATAAGTCTTAAGACAAATCAATAAATGTGCTTTCTCCATTAATCTAATGTATCAATGCTAATATTAAATTCTTATTAGAAAATAATATATTAAAATATTCTAATGGTAGAATAGTGAGATCTTAATTCTATAGTAAAATACTCGATGTGAGTTTAAAAACTTATTATGACAAATTAGGTAGAAAATATATTAGCTCAAAACTATTAGTGAAAAATGATTATAAAAAATTAAATTTCACGAGTAACCACATATTTACGTACAAAACTAAGGAGATGAATTATAAGTATTCACTTAACACTCTGTGATAAAAAATCTCCATACATCAAAGTAAAAGTAAATCCTAAAGAGATTTTACAAGTAAAATAGCAAAACTTTTATAAAATATAAAGTCATAAAAAAATAGACAAATTGAGTGAGGTCAAAATCTCTAATATTTATGGCATCCCTAGCAATTTTCAATAACTTTCTTAAAGTCAAATGTTAAATAAATAATAATCAAACACACTTGAGCATAAAATTAGGAGCATTGCTTTGATTGGTCAAATTTTGATATCTTGAAACGCCATGATTATTTGAAGTTTGAAGTTGGTCCAAGTTATATTGTTTGAGTAGTAGAGATTTTGAAGAAATGCTAATTTGAGTTTAAAGCCAAGTAGTCAAAATTGATGAAGAAAAATGATTAAATATCAAGAAAAGAAGATATTAAGACAATGGATTTGAGAAGACTAAGTCAAAAAATAGTTACTAGATATTGTTGAATGTCTATCTGATCGAGCCAGGTGTCAAGATCTTAGATAGTCAATCCTAAGCACTTTGACACATGATTGCATTGAATTTTTTGACCATTAGACATAGAAATCTATAAATAGGATCTCTTGTAAGTCATTTTTGTTGTTGAAACATATTACACAAAACACTCTGTAACATTTACACACTACACACATCAAAATGACTAATAATTCCAAGAATAACGTATATGTTGCAAACCACATTTAAATGAAAGTTTTTACATTTTTATCAGTTATTATTTCTTCTTGTTTAATTTATTTTTCACTAGTTTGCTTTTTCAATTATTTAATTTCTTTTACTTTTCTTTCTACTCCATTCATATTTCTTTTCAATTTACATTTTCAATATCTTTTCACATTCATTTAAATTTCAAGTTATTTACATTATTTGCGATTTTACTTTTCACTACATTTTTACCTTTAAAAGTATTTTATTTTTTTGTTGCATTCTTTCACGAATATTTACAATTTTCATCTTATAAGCATTCATTTACAATCATGCATTTATCTTTCAAGTGTATTTAGATTCTTTGTATTTTTTTTTCTTCTTATTGAAATTTCGTACATATTGTTAAGTGATTTAAATTCATCTAAAAACTTGATCATGTTATATTAATAACTTTGAAATACTTAAAAATCTCGAGTTTGTTCTAATTTCAATTCACAGTAAAAAAAAAAATATTTTGTGTATAAATTTACATACTTGTTCAAAATTACAAAGTTAAGATTATTGATAAATTCGATTTTAGCAAATTGAATTCTAAAACTAACCCATTAAATAATGACATTAATCAAATTTACTAAATTAAAGTTCTAACTTAACTCTAGGTCATTGAATTGCAAATTAAACATTGTTGATTTGACAAAAAGAATCCACAATTAACTTGTTCTTTGAATCTAAGAGTCTCATAATAAAATATATTTGTTCGAATCAAAAAGTAGAAACTTATCTCTTCAAGACTTAAACACATAAAAGTCTGAAATAAATTTCCACCATCAATAGTAGCGTATACATATGAAACATATACTTAATCACCAATGAAGACATAACAAACAAACAATCTTTAACCCTCATAACAAGATTATGACTTTAAAAATAATATCGATTTTTTTTATTTTACTCAAATATATGTTTAATGAGACAACTCATCATAATATAATTCCAAAATAATAATTATCCCTTAATATAAAGGATATCACAAAGATATTTAAAAAAATATTTAAATTTGAGATTTTGTCTCACATAATATAATAGTAACAAAAACTAATGTTAGTAAATAGATAACATAAAACATATTAAGAACTAATTACTTTTTATTTTCTTTTTATTTAATTATGACAACATAATTAATATAAAAGCGAGAACCAAAAAATTTAAACATAATTCTCAACAAATGCAATAAATATAAATAAATTAATTTAATACACAATTATTATCACAAGGTTAGATTTATGAATGACCTAAAACAAATAGGGAGTTCATTGTATAACATATTTTAAGAAATTAATAATGTTCTTATTTGTGTCCTAGTTAAAATTTTCACGAAAGTGGACATAATAACTAGTGAAAACACAACAAAGAAATATTTTAATATGCATAACACAATATGCTCATCATACAAAATTTATTGTCCACCATATGATCCTGAACCACAATAAAAAAAATATAATGTATAAACTCATGCTACAAAAATTCAATACCAATAGGATATTAGCACATAGTTGACACAAGTAAAATAAAATACATTGTATTAATGTCACATGACATTAATAACAACATACCAATAAAATATAATTATTATTAATGCAATATTAATTCCACAATGCAATATTTGAATCACATAAGTATGCACACAAATTATCTAAATATAATCTTAATTGTTTAATTTCTAAAATATTTTGTATAAACATGCTCACAATATGTGAGATCACAGTCACATAAAATAATAATTGATTTAATTAAATGTATGTTTACATATATTCTAAGAGAGCAATTAAATTATTAAATTTTTACAATATTTTATATAATTATGCTCACGATAGGTCAAATAACAACCATATAAAAGTATAACAAAATGATAATAGAATATCACACATTCAAGTAATAAGTTTAACTAAATGGCAAAGATTTTAATCACATTGATTTATCTAAATACGATATTTTACACAATCACACTCACGATAAATGAGTTCATAATTATGTAAAGTAAGATCAATAATATTTGACAAATATGATAAAAGATCATGTATAATATTAATAATCACACTTGAAAAGCCTAAATAAATATATCAAAAAAATTAACAAAAAAGAAAATATTTAATTCACATAAGCACCTAAAATTAATTCCTGAATCACAAAATCATAAGAAAAAAAATACAATATATCAAAGTATAGACAATAAATCGAGAAATATCCAGAAAATTTTCAAGTCCAAATTAAGAGAATATATAATTCAAAATTATAATTTATTCTCAAATTAATTAATATAAATATTTAGAGCATTCAAGATTACAAACAAATATACTAAATAAAAAAATTAATTAACAATTGATTTTTATTATAAAAAGGAAAGAATTGGGATAATTCATAAATGCCCTATGATAGTAAATTTCAACATACTCATAGATTCAAAATTATTATGTTATTAATGTAATATTAAATCTATCAGTAATTAAATGTAATTACCAAAATGTCGTTAGTCTGAGTGATGTTGGACTCAGATCCCTTAAGTAAGATCCTCAGGTTTAAACCTGTAAACACCTAATTTCATCCGGGTAATTCATAAAATAAAAAAATAAGTAAATAAAATAAAACAAAATAAAAATAAGTAAATAAATAAATAAATAAATAAAGAATAATATTTTCTTGAGGCCCATATCTGATTTAAATTTATTGGACCTAACAACATAGTTAACCCATAGGTCATCTAAAAAAAGGAGGGAAATAAGCAGAAAATAAAAGAAAAAGAAATGAAATCAATAGGTATTTGTTTGGCCTATAGAGTTAAAAGCCTATCCACGAAATAGAATACATTAAGCCCATAAAAGGAAACTTGCAGAGCAAGCTGCTGAGACTTGCAACGTTTGAAGTCTACAATGTATAAATAAAGCATTATGGGAACTTTGAGGGGATGAGGGATGTCGTTTAAAAAATAAAAAACAAATCGTAGAATAGTGCGGGAAAGAAGAACGAGGAACAGAAGGAGAAAAAGGAAAACGAAATCGAGAAAGAAGAAAAGAAAGAACACAGAGGAAGAAAGCTCCTGATTCTCTCAGCTTGTGTTTGTAAAGGTCTATCCCTTTCTTTTAACACTATCCTTCTTGAATTATTGCTCGATTCATGATGACCGTATTTTCGTTTCTCTTCTATGCTTTCCTTACTAATTCGTAATAGTCATGGTTGAGATTCAATTCCATTGATACGGTTTATTTCACACGGTCCGAATAGCAGCATTTGCATCATCGTCATTGTTATTATTACACTGGTTATTCTGCGCGTTAACATCGATTCATGCATCTTCACTCACATTTTTATTTCCTCATACACATGAACACTGGGAGCAAGATTTGTACCATCTCCAAATTAACAAATTCACAGTTACATTGTCCACCTAATACAACACATTCTTCACACAGAGCGCACTACAATCTGTACATCAAACACTCATATCACCCAAATTCCCTCAGATTCACCCAAGCGCGTACTCATCCACCAAATTCAAATAAAAACAATAAAAAATGATGTTCTGTCACGGCTCAAACAGTGTCTCCTCCGCACCATCTCTGGTTCTGGTTTACGCCGTTGCGACACTGGCACACGCCGGTGTCTTCGCGTATAGTATTCTAGTTCATTTCGTCACTATATTAGCATCGGTAGAATAGATCTCTTCACCAAGAAGCAGCGCGACGGAGCTTCGAAGCAGGAGCGATGCAACGGAGTTCCGAACACAGAGTCGCGCGATGGAGGGAAAACGTGACGGAGATGCGTCGTGAGATTGGAAGCGGCGCGACGGAGGAGTACCGTGAGGAAGAGCAGCGCGACGGAGATCGGACTCTGCTTCCGTCACCCATGGCCGTGTGGATCTACAAAAGGGCACTGCGTCCGCAAGAAGGAAGGAGAAAGAAGCTGCTGGAATCAGCACGAAAGCTAGCCTCCACGTTTCTTCTCCACGAGAGTAAAATTGGGCTTGGCCCAATGTCCTTTACATGTCCAGCAGCCCATCCGTTTCTTTGAGATAAATATAGACGTCCGCTTGGCTAGTATGAGTACCTGTTCACATAATAAGTATAATAATAATAATAATAATAATAATAATAATAATAATAATAATAGTATTTAGATGATTAATGTAGAATCCGTGAATAACGTTTTATGATACTTTTGGTTTCTTTATAATAATGATTATAACTAGCTTTCTTTAAATAAATGAATAAATAAATAAGCAAATTAAATAAATAATTAAACTTAATAATAGCCACTTAGGATGCACTTCTATTTGGATATTATTAAAGTTTTTAATATTAATGATAATCATTAAGATGCACTTCTTATTTGGTTATCATTCTCCCCTTTTTTTTTAAGAAATGATAATAATAATAATATTAGATAAAGTAATAAATATATTTTAATAAAGGTTTTAATAATAGTCATTTTGGATGCACTTCTTATTTGACTATTATAAAAACCTAAAAGGTATATTGATAATCACTTTGGATGCACTTCCATTTGGTTATTGAGTATATTTTTACAATAAAAAAAATAAAAATAAAATAATATAAAATAAAATTATTAAATCTTTTTATAATATTAAACTTTCTCTTTTTAAAAAGATTTCGAATAGTCACTTTGGATGTACTTTTTATTTGACTATTATGAAAATCCTAAAGGTATATTGATAACCACTTTAGATGCACTTTCAATTTGGTTATTAAGTATGTCTTTACCATACTAAAATAAAAAATATATAATGATAAAATAAAAAATAAATAATAAAAAATCAACCAACAAAAATATCTTTCTACTCAAAGAATTACGTGAGTCTGATTCCTCATTGCACCTAAGGATACATAGAAGCAGGGGCCCATTCCTGTTGATCTCAAAAAATAATAAAAAGTTTAATTTAATTTTTTTGTCAAAATAAACATTTTCTAAAATTCTTTTGGTAATAAAGGTAATAAAATTTGTAAATAAAATAAATCTAAGGGGTAAAGTAAATATTGTGGAAGTTATCCGTTTTGCACATTTAATTAAGGGTAACCGTCTTTATGACGAACATCGTAGGATGCTAACACTTTCCTTACATGTAATCGACTTTGAACCCATTTTTGGTTTCATAGACCACATTCTTTTAAAGAGTTTTTTCAAGGTTTTTCTTAATAAACTGTGGTGGCAACTCCTTGATTTTCATTTCTTTTCTTGCCATTGGTCGTGACCCCGGTTACGACAGAACCTTGTGGATGAAAAAATGTGGTTAAGAAGAGAGACCCTACTGAAAGTGGTTAGCTAGGTTCTCCAGTGAATATTAGTCATCAACAAAAAGCTAGTAGATACTTCGCACCAATGTCGTGGGAACAAAAAATGTAATTAAATAATTAAGATTTAAATAAATTTATAAATTGCAATGAAACTAATTAGCCCCAAGTAAAAAAATAATTATAAAATACCTAAAAAATCAAAATTATATTAATAAAATTTTGGCACAAGAATCAATTGATATAAAACTTTTTTGGGGCTAAAAAAATTCCCTTACATTATTCTAAAATTACAAATATTAAATACACAGACATATGTACTGAAATAAAATATTTTCTTTTTGAGCACAAATCACAATACACTCAAATATTAAATTATCGTGATTTATTCAACGACAGGATACAATGCATTGGCCTTTTTGTATTAATAATAATAAGAAAAAAAGGATATGCATTGACAACATAATTTTTTTTGATAATCACAAACAACCACGTATGGTAATTTCATATTCTATACATAAAATAATAAAAGATTTCGATTTGAGAAAACCAAAGTAAAAATCGTAAAATGAAAACCATAATTACTATTTGATTTCAAATTTTCAAATAATTTGCTATGTCTTTGTTGTACATTATATTAAAGATTTAATGAAGAACAAAATTTTCCAAAACAAATTTTAAAATCACAAGAAAGACAAGAAATTGAAAAAAAAAAAACCTTGAAACAAGAATAATATTCAAATGAAGAATGAACACATAAAAATTCTTGACCTCTTTCAAAATTTTCTTGTTAATTATTGACATACAAGACACAACAAAATATTATAAACATCTCATGATAAAAAAAACCCACGCTACTTTCCCAATTTGGCCAAAAATTAAATAAGTAAAAAAGAGAGGATAGGATTCATTGGATTAAAAATTTTAGAATAAATTACATTCATATTCTTTTAGATTTTTTTAGATTGCACATAATTTTTTTATTTTTATAATGTTTACAACAACCTCCCTTTATGTGGGGCGGGTGCGGACCTTAAAAATTAGAACCATTTATCTTGTGGCTCAGTCCGACCCATTTATTTTGTGGGCTTTTGCGAGCCGAACCTAAATGGGTAGACTAGCCCGTTTACCCAGCTCTAATTGCATCTTACAAAATTGTTTAATAGGACAACAGTTTTATAGCCACATGATAAGAGTATGAATCCCTCATCTAGGTACTAAGGAGAGTTCAACCCATCATAGACTCACTAGAACTCAATTAATTAATATCCATCGATTAAAATACCATAAATTTTATGTTCATAATTGATATTAATAATCTAAATTTATCCAATAATTAGATAATGCTAATTTCCAAAACTCTAACAATATTATGTTTAGTATGTTTAATTTTTTAAAAAATCTTATAAATATAATCATGTTACAAATATACCTTCAAAAAATCATGTTACAAACATTATCATAAGTTGAACTAAAATTTCTTACCTTGAATATTAGATTCTCATATTCGCCGCGGAAATGTTTTATTAAAAACGTAATTATTTTTTTTTTTAAAATGTTAATTTCCTGAAAATGTTTTTCTAAAACATATATATCCATCATAATAATTTAACATTCTTAATTTTTAATTAGTATTTAGCATGTGCATTATACATATATTTTATATAACTAAAATTTATAATAAATAAATTCTTCTAAATATATAATGATATTATAATTAAATTTGTAATAAATAAATATTTTAAATACATATAAATTATATTTTAGATTTATGATAATACTTTATATTGTGATACAATATTATTTTAATTATTGATAAATTTTTTAAAAAAATTTAAATTCAGTTTAAGACAAAAGATATTGAAAATAATAGATTGAAAGAGATAGGAGGTTAAGAAAAATTCTTAAAAACACCCTCGTTGAAGAATGACAGCTAAAAATGCTTTCGTTTAAATAGTTATTCTAATTTATATATAGAGAGAGATATCATATGTATGTTAGGAATGTATTCCAAATTAGTTTTTGATATTCAGTTATAACTTATAAAATCATTTAGTTGATATTAAAAGTATAAGAGGAAATATCATATGCTTAGGAGCGTATTTGAATTTTGAAGATAAAATGACTTAAATATATTTTTAGGTCTCTTAAATTTGGGTAAAATTATTTTGGTCTCTTAAATTTAAAATTAATCTTTTAGTTCCTGTAATTTAAAAAAAAAACATATTTTCGTCCTTTGCCTAAATATTATTAGTGAATACAAACTCACCAACTACTGAATTTGTTATACAAAACCTACCTACTAAAATTCCTGATAGTAAAAACATCACACCAAACTTAAAAGAATCTCACCGTGAAGCACCCTAAAGTGGAAGCCTCTCTGCCAAGGGAAAGAGATCTAAAGCTAGCGATGCTGGAGGAGGGTAGCTGAGATCGAACGCCACCCAATTTATGTGGATCACATGTCCATCTGTCTGCTTTACGTCCCCACCCATAATTGAATCCTTATTTAGGGAAAACACCTCATTATTTCTTTATATTGTTTAGCTCAAAAGGGCATAATATTGACCATTTGACGCTTTAGTTCTAAATCAACCAAGATACGAGTGTGACAGTAAAGTTTAACAGAAAAAACTTCAATGATTATTTCTCGGGTTACAATTTCTGTGTCATTTTATTTCTTTAATCTCCTCTATATCTGCCTAAGTTTGCGGTGCTTAAAACAACTCGGGGTTCCCTTTAGGTATGTCTGATATTGTTAGACTAAACTGAAAGTAAAGCGACTTGTCCGAGATTTGATTCTCTGAACAAACACTCCTTATGGTTAATTTTAGCCAATGACTTGACATCCTACAAACTTCAAAAATCCTCTAGACCAATTCCAGGGATTGTAGTATTTCTGATCAAACTAATCAAGGAGTAAATGCTGTTCGAGCTTCTATTAAAAGATCATTTATAATCATTGCCATTAATGGACTTGGAATTAGATCGATTGCGATTTTGAAATTGGACACTGAAGTTGATACTGAGATGAATTAATTAGAAGCATGATGCAATCTAGTCTCTAGAGTCTAAGTTGAGGCTCTCATAACTAGCGGTCAGTTTCAAACGATGCTCAACAAACTAGTTCCAGAACTAGCTAGACAACAAAGTTGGCAGAGCATAACTCTAGTATTCGATCTGCCTGAAATAGTTCTAGTTTTAAATATATATATATATCCACACACTTTTGACGTCAACTGTGTTTGGATCTACCCCTATGTTAACTAGCTACTTTCTCATTCTCACATAAATAGATTTAAATCCTCTCGTATGTCCCACTCTCCAATTCCATTTCTCTGTAAGATACTACTCACTTAGGAAAGACTCAAAAGTTACACCTCTCTCTTGCCACGAAATTTTTTTTACGAGCAGGATGAAATTAAGGAGAGAAAGGGCTTGATTCCCCCTCTTATTGCCATTTTCGAATAGAAAAATACTAAATTCTACGCATTGGCTACGTCTTCCAAACTGAAGTTTCCTAATTCCTAATTAACGTAGTTCTACTGATCCAACATGTTGGTCAATTAATATGTTAATGCCAACTTTGATAAATTACATGCAATGCAACCAATGTACCGATAGTTTCTTCTTGGAAGTTGTATTTACACCCGGGGATGTCATGTAACATAAATGGTATAGTCAAGCAATATGTCAAAAAGCAGAGATAAAAATATTTAACTTCAATGTTTGCTTGTGGTTTTGAGGAAGAATCACTCTCACTATTTTAAACTCTGTCTACATAGGCGGCTAGAAATTACTAATGCTGGGTTTGGATATTGGAAATTGGAAATTTGGAATCGAGGGAATTGTTCCTCTTCTACTAAGACCACTCACCAGAGCAATTACTTGATGTACTTGCTGCTTCTTCATTCGGCGGTTTGCTTTAAATCTGAAGAGGTGGTAGCTAGAAGAAAACATTTATGAATGTGGTTTGCAAGGATCAACCTCTCAACCTTATATATATATATAGCCCTTCCAATTGCTCGATGCAAGCCACGAGTTATCAAACTAAGAGTCATATACAATCAACACTCGTACGCACACACACACAGAGCCATGACTAATGTTTTGGTGTTTGGCTATTGTGTAATAATAAGCTTGGTTCTAGCACTAGCTTCTGTTTCTGCTCAACCAACACGGGCTTTCTTCATTTTTGGTGATTCACTCGTGGACAGTGGCAACAATGATTTCTTGGCAACCACCGCCAGAGCAGACTCTCCCCCCTATGGCATTGACTACCCAACACACAGACCCACTGGACGCTTTTCTAATGGCCTAAACATCCCTGACTTAATCAGTATGAGTTTGTCACATATTGGCAAATAAAATCAACATGTTTTGACAATGATATATATATATACTTGTTCATCCGTGCCTATCTGTTTCTATATATCATTTGCATGCATGGCCATGACTAGGCCTGCATTGGCTCGTGTGTATTAATTTATTTATATATGGAGTTGTGCAATTCTTGTTAATTGCAGGTTTGGAGCTTGGCCTAGAGCCTACACTGCCCTATTTGAGCCCGCTGCTAGTTGGAGAGAAGCTCCTAATTGGTGCGAATTTTGCATCCGCTGGGATTGGCATTCTCAATGATACGGGAATTCAATTTGTAAGCTTAAATATTGATTGTTAATTTTATTGCAACCCAAGCTTTATACGTTGAGAACGTAGTGCAATTTAGAGTACATATATTGGTTACTTATATAAAATAAATTCATGGTGACTATATTCCAAAAGTTGATACGTAGTATGGTATATGATTGCTTTGGCAGTTGCACATTATCCACATCCACAAGCAACTCAACCTATTCCACGAGTATCAGGAAAGGTTAAGTGCACACATTGGTGCAGAGGGAGCCCGGGAACTGGTAAACAGAGCACTCGTCCTCATCACTCTTGGAGGCAATGATTTTGTCAACAATTATTACTTGGTGCCCTATTCAGTAAGATCTCGCCAATTTTCTCTCCCAGACTATGTGCGCTATCTCATATCTGAGTACCGCAAAGTTCTGAGGGTAGGCATTACCAAACTCAATAATTACTATTTTTGAATTAATTTGTCCCTTTGATAATTAATTATCTCGTATATGGTTAATCTCCATAAATTTGTGGATATTGCAGTTTGTTAAGGAAATTTAAAACGTGGAATCTTTAAAGGGCAGCGGACTCATTATTTTAAAAAATACTAACAACACATTCTTTAATATACTCTCATGTTCACACATTCTATTATTAGTTAAAATTTATTGAAAACTAAAATTTTGTGAATCTCATTTCTTATTTTATGAGTTTTATTTATGATTTTGTAGTTTTAAATAAATTTTAATCAATAGCAGAGAGTGTGTTACAAAAATTATGTTAAAGAGTGTATTGCTAGTACTCCTCCTATAAATAATACTACATTATATGAATACGATATTGGATATGGTATAACGTGAATATGATAATTTTCTAAGAAAATTCAAATACGGGCTGGTACAATATATATATTAAGTAAAATGCAATTATATCCACAAATTGTTTATGGCTTATTAATTTGTTTTCTTAATTTTTATAATTTACATAAAATAGCTGATATTTAGATAAATTTGTCATCATCATGGTGTTATTTTTAATCTTTAATCTATGAAAAATTTATTAAAAAGTATATTCGTAATTAAGTTAAATAAAAACACTATATTCAAGTTACATATGAAATGTACATTAAGAAGTTTAGAGATATTACGATCAAACTTTAATACAAAGACAACAGTACATTATACATATATCGCATACGATACAATTGCATCACCAATTTAAAAATCAGCTTTGCTAATTAGTACGAATTTCTTTTGCCCGAAAAAGCACGAATGACATGTGGTATTATTTTATTGAATAATCTTAAGTTAAAATTGAAAAATAAATTTGTATATTAATGTAAAAGACATACATGTATGTTTTGGTTGGTTAGGGATACCAAATTCGTTTCTCACTTTCGAGCATCTTATTATTCAATGCGCATGTCAATTTATGATGCATACAATGTTACAATCTTATTATTCAACGCTAATATATATATTATCCTACATAAATTATTAGATTATTTCGTCCTAAATACATGCTCACCATCAACTTGATTATTTCCATGTAGAATTATATACGACATAATTAACACATAGATACTTGAAACACATGCAGAGGCTTTATGATTTGGGTGCTCGTAGGGTTTCTTGTAAACGGGTACAGACCAATGGGGTGTGTTCCTGCGGAATTTAGCTTGAGAAGCAGAAACTGTGATTGCGACGTGGAACTCCAGAGAGCTGCAGCCTTGTTCAACTCCGCAACTAGTTGAAATGATGAAAGGACTAAATCAAGATATCGGTGCTGACGTTTCATTGCTGCTAATGCCTATCGCATGCACAGGGATTCGTTTCCAACCCTCAAGCTTATGGTATATATGCATGCACCATGAAAACGTTATAATTTTAAACTATAAAATTATATGCTTTAGGAAAAAATTAGTGTTAGTATGTATATATGCACACAATTTTGAGAATTTCAATTAGTGGCAGTAAGTTTTTAATTTATCTTAAACTCTCGTATTGGTACTTTTTCTACATTTTCTTTAACGGAACTCAGTAGTCATGTGATGATTATGAGATGACAGACAACCCATGACATTGTTTATTGTTCACCATAAATTTTATAACATACTGAATAAAAAATTTAACATAGCATTTAAACATTGATTTTATTTTTAATTTTAAGAATGAAATACGACAATAAATTTTTAAAATTATTAATTTCTTAAAAACTTTCTCACGCGAGTACAAATACAATATGATTTCATAACTAAGGTTTGTGTGTATTATTATATTAAATAAAATTAATTTTATTGTTATTATTAAGCGCCTGAAAAAAGAATAGATGATTCTTTTATTTTCTTAAAGGACATAAGTGAACGTCAGTTAAAAAGTTATTGGGCTCACATGATTTGAGTTAACAAATAAATCTCGGTCTTTAGTAAAATTAAGGAGTGTGTTTAGTGTAATTATAAAATTTGACACTTAATTATATAAATATGTGGATGGTAAGTACTAGTGTACTACTACTTGTAATAAAAATGAAGCCAATAATTCCCCTTTGAAATATTTTGATCAACAAATTTAAAGCTCTATTATGTATTTGGGCGGACAGGATTTGTTACAATCGAGATAGCTTGTTGCGGGCAAGGCAATACACGGGATTGGACTCTGCACACCCACCTCAAACTTGTGTCCAAACCGAGACCTTTACGCGTTTTGGGATCCATTCCATCCATCCGAGAAAGCTAGTCGAATCATAGTCCAACAGATCCTAAGAGGCACCACTGAGTACATGCACCCCATGAATCTCAGCACTATATGGCCCTGGATTCCCAGACTTGATCATGCATGCATCTATAATAATCTTCGTTTTTTTTCCATTTCTCCTCGCATGTCACAGGACATAAGTGTAGTCGTATTCTATCTATGTGTGCCGCCTAAGTTATTTCATCTGCTGATGATCCCTAGCTAGTGTGGTTTGTGGTGCAAAGTCATTATGTACTGGTTTGTCCCTCCAATTGTTATTGGTCTGTTGGAAAGTAATTTTGGTCTGTCACCAGCAATAAATGGTCTATCCTTTGATTGCATTGGTGCAAAAACTTTTTTTTTTTTTTTTCAGGGAGGGAGCATAAGCAGTATTTCTGGATTTAATTATTTTGGTAAAAATAACTTTTTCTTGAATAATTATTTTAGTTTAAGCTTTTGACCATAAATGTTTTGAATAAAATAAACTAATTATTCAAGAGTTTAATGGTCATGTACTGTTAGTGTAAAATTTTTTACACTGTCATCCAATCAAAATTTACCATTAATATGACTTTTAAAGTATTTTATAAAAGTCAACAAACTTACAATAAATAGTAGTTTGTGATTGGATGACAGTGTAAAACTACTTTACACTGTTAGTATATGACCATTAAACTCTTATTCAAAATGATTGTGATTTTTGTGATTTTGCATGCAATATCTTTATAAGCTTTAAAAAAATTAAACAGTTAATGAGCAATAGACATTTGCGTTAATATTGCCAAGGAGATTTTTACATTCACAACAATTAACGAGAATGACAAAACAAGATAAATCTTAGTGTGTATGTATTTGTACTCAAAATAAAAATTTGTCAGGGGGAATTGTCAATACAAACTTTATTATAACAGATGCTAGATATATAAAATTATTAATGAACTTATTAAAACAGATTTATTAAAAATATGCGTGTGTATTCCTCACACTTTAAGTTCAAAGAGCCTGGAAAAAATATGTTTGTACTATAAAAGCTATTTATTGCATTTACTACCACAACTAAATATAATTAAAAACAAAGACTTTGACTTGTCTTGGAGGGGTCATCTTCTTTTTACTTGTACAGTTGTAGTTGTCTTGGATTAATGCACATGATGAACGGCTCCTTCTAGTGAAGTTCGGTTCTTTTATATAGCTTGTCACACACATGCGGAGGGAAGTTTCTGAAAGATTAAAAATTAGAATTATTAGCAGTCACGCTTTCAATGCCCTAATATTCCGAACAGTATGCATTTGTACATCTGCGAAGCTGTGTGTACATATATAGGGCATGTAGGCTCAGTCAGCACAAAAAAGTGAGGGCATGAAAGCACAATTTAGATCCAAATGCATTTAAAGAGTGCACCAACCTTAGAAGCCAGCAACTACGAACATTGCTGAAATAAATATATAGGGGCCAAGGCGCGCTACTCATCAGTCTCTTATTGTGTGACATTAACTCAGCCTCCGAATGCGTTATACGGAGTAAATTAATCTAATTGCAATCTTGACCTTGATCTATGTTTTTGAAACCAAAGCAAAATGCAAGCCAATCAGGAATTAATAAGTAACCTTATTTATTTATTTTTAAGAAAATGTATGCACCAGATCCTGCTACATTGTGCAGTTGCCATGTGAATTACTTCAATTGTGCTGTTTCTTACTAGACTGAGGATGGTAAACAGCTATATATTTGAGGAAGTGGGTGACTCAAGTTTCCGATCAAGTTTACGACATAATTTGGTAAGAATTGAATAGCCTGCAATGTTGGTTGAGGAATCTCACTGGAATCAATTATAGATCAAATTAACACTTTGTCATGGGTGAAGGGATGTTAGTTGAACCGTTTCTCCAGCCAAATTATGTGATGTCAAGGATATTAGGTGTAGAGTAGTTGGTATTATAAAGTCGGTACAGCTCATATTGTTATTCTTATTTTAATCATATATTACCATATACAGTGGTCCTTGTAGATGTATAATCATCATCAATCTTCTAAAGGATCCAAAAAGGAGGTGGGGTCTCCCTGTCACTGTGTATGCGCCAACGTGTCTTCGTTATACGCCTACTATTTATGATAAATTGATTTAATTCCTGATGGGAGAAAAATATCATGTTCTTTAGTTACTTAATGTGCGTTTCTTATTGTTTACATTTCAGCCAAATTTTTTTTCTTATTGTTTACAGTTATCAGTATCTAGATGCTACACATTAGATATTTGACTTATCTATGTTAAGTCGGGTAGTTAATGTGTGTTTGCAACTTTGCATTATATTTTATATAACTGATTTTTTGTAAAATTAATTTTATTTACAGATGTGATGAGTTAATATTTACTGAAAAATGATTTATATAAAAAATGTTATTTGGATAAACGATTTAAATAAATTTTGTTTGAATATCTTTTGCTAACAAACATTTAATTGAAGTTTTCTTCATAATAAAAGCAATAAAATATTGCTTTTGTGGTTTGACAATAAATCATAATCTTGATATGAAATCAACTTTACTCTAAAATTACAAAACACGTTGACAGAAATTTTAAATATATTTATAGCCTCAAATGTAATTATAAAACGCTAAAATATAATATTAAAAAAATTACACTATTATTCCATATATAGTAAATTTATTGATTTCATAATAATTACTTAGGAGCTTGTTTGGTGGCTGATAAGATAAGATAGGATAGAAGAGATGAGAGGAAGAATAGGATAGGAAAAAGCAGAATAAGCAGTAATCTTATTAATGGTACACATCAGATGAGA
>QUWT01000170.1:0-54573 GCA_004329165.1 Spatholobus suberectus | reverse complement strand
ACATTACATTACACTTAATCTGGCTTATAAACAAGAAACCATACACAACAACCAAATTCTAACTATACCTATGCCATTCACACAAATCCTAATTATTTTCATTAGCAATTCATTAACACTCAATTTGAAAACAACTTAGAGTGAAATTCATCACTAAAATTTGCAATTGCAATCATAATCCAATCCAAGCCACTTAAACAAACAAACAAAAATGATGAATGTGCCCATAACCTATGCAAATCCGTTGTGGTTGAGGTATTCGAAGGCATCAACCTTGCTCGCAGTCGTGGACAGCATCAGAGCGATTGGAAAGAATCTTCAAATGAGAGTGTTAAGAGTCCCCATTCAGTGGAATAAGAAACTTGATATGGTACTTAAGTCGAGAGGCTTTCCCACTTAATGGAGTAGTTTTTTAGGTTGGACTCTCTTCTTGTGCTTAAGTCCTAACAGGCTAGGTCACAATTTCAAGGACCTTGATAGGTAGTAAAACAATAATTGAATCCCCTGCGGCGTTAGGTTTCTCTCCTTCAAATAGTAACAAGTAGCGGGGCAGGTAGCAACAACCCCTTTAGGGGGGGCTTTCCCCTTCCATGGAATGGTCTTTTACATCCATGGGAGGGTTTTCTCTCCCTTTAGGTGGATTTCTTTTCTCTCCATAGTGAGATTTTTCCTTTTTCTTCCATCTCTTTTTTCCCTCCTTACTACCACAAACCTCTCCTCCTTCTTTGACCACCACTTCTTCAAAACACCCCCCCCAATCGTTCTTCCTCCTTTTCAGCAAACCACCATTATCCCTTCTCCTTTTCTAACCTTTTAATTTCCGTATTTGTCTATTGCCACCCTCCTCTATGTTTTTTCCCTTCCCATCACATTTTCCATTTCAACTGAACCTATTAGAGTCATCTTTAGCAACTATAACCAAACTACTAGAGGTACTTAGAAAACACTGCTTTACTCACATCTGTTACCTTTCACGAGCTTCTTTACATAGCACTAATCTACTCAATTCGTTGTGGGTTGTTGTACTGCTCCTCTTAGAGTCGCTATCAAACAAGGGGCAGATTTGAAAGGAACAACAAGAAAAAAGTGTAAAAAAGTTTAGGACTCTATCAAGGTTTGTTTGTATCAATAGAATGTGTATGTAGTTTCAAGATTGCTAATATGTTTAATAGCTTTGAGCATGTGTGCCTGTGTTATTGTTGTTTATTAGTTGTGCACTGTTATAATGATCTTTCTTTTAGCATCCTGCACTTTGTAAGTGCCATTAGGCATTTTCAAGTAATGATCCTTTGAACAAAAAAATAAGGACCCTGATAGGTATGATCCCCATTGATTTGTTGTGGGGAGGGAGAAGGCATGGTAGTAGGTGCGTTCTCATACATGTATGCCTTGGGGAGCCCTTTGCATATCTGCAGATAAAGCAATTTGGACTCATCTGTTGAGGAGTTTTGAACTGGAGTTGGTGTCAACTTTTCCCGAGATCGATTGGAATGCCATGGATGTGGGAATGAAGGGAAAAGTGATGGTCCGGTATAAGCGAAAGGAGCATTCTATTAATCAATAGGACCAAATGTGTTTCAGTGCCTAGCATGATTTTACTTTAAGCAGTTCTTGTTAGTCTTTTCTGGTTCAGCTTCTGTCCAAGTTCACTGTTTATTTGGCCATGGATATCTAGAATCCTGATTTTGATTTTTTGTAATTTTGGTAAGGGTATTAACTTATTTTGGTTTGTGTATTAGATGCTAGTGTGACCCAAGTAGTTACTTGGGTTCAAGTGAAATGGTTAGAGTAAAATGCTGCTTGGTATATTTTGAGGTTGTATCATCCTGAAACAGTTTACCCTTTGTTTTGATCATAACTTCCTCACTTAATGAAATTTGGACAAACTGGATTCATTTAAAAGCTGGGGAATCTTTCTCCCTATAAACACTTTTGACTTATATAATGTTATTTCTTAGAGGATATATCAATTCATGTCAATTTATAATAATCATCACACATAGGTGCAACTATTATTAACCCATATGTTCAACAATAAACAAGCCAGTTCTAGACTTCTAGTACAAGTAAACGGGGAAACGAAAGAGTTATGGTGCAATCATTGATAATGATGTAATACAGAAAAGGTAGTTCAATATATAATTCTCAATTTACTTAAAGAGTATATCAGTAACGCGATAAAAGTTGAAGATGGTGAATATTAGGACAGCAACCCCACTATAGTAGAACTGCTTCTCCAAGGGTCCCGGAAGTAAACCCACCTGCATGTACCCATTGCCCATTTCCATTCGTTGTTGTAGTGTTCATTAACATCTTCCATAATTTGGTGGTAGCATGTTGAATTTGTCACTACATGTTTGCAAAGACCATTAATCAGATTTGCTAATTCCTGATCACTTCCCAGTTCATGGACAATAGCTTCTTTCTCAACCAGTAACTCTGCATCTTCTTTGGTGTGAATAAGAGAGTCAATTAGAAAAACATAGTTGCAAATGTAAGGCTCCTCAGGATAGTGACACTGCTCAAAGGTTATTAGGTTCCTAAGAACACATTCTGTAGTGTGGTCTACTTTTAACTGGGGGATTTGAAACCGAGCTTTGAACAACCTGCAGTGTGGCAAGCAACCCAAGCAAAGAAACCAGCTGAAGAACCTCTTCTTCTCAAACTTTAAGTCAAGTAAGCATCTATTAAGAACCTTCTCAAAGCTTATCCCAGCCTCATTCAACTTTGTTGCAGTCCTTAGCACACACTCCTTTTGAGAATAGTTTATCTGACTGCTCAGTTTGTTAGGGAGAAAGGAATTTCTAATTAGATCAGTGAAATGTAGTGAATTCTCCCACTTACCTAGCTCAAACTTGTTTTCTGAAGATAGCTGATGAGGATAATAAGATATGAAATACTCATGGGCAAGATTAATAAATCTGCCGTGCTTTTTGTCATTGCTTGGGACAATATCATATAGTTTTTCCAACACTATAATTGGAAGCTGATTCTCAAGCAGCATCAAGTCACGCTGGATACTTTTGCTAACACATCTTTGAGTTACTAGATAGTCTTTCTTATGTTCCCATCTTTTTGCTTCTCTCAGAAACAGCTCCATGATGAAGACAGCATCCAACTGCATCATCTCCACAAATTTCTCCTTGCTGATATCAGAGAATTTCTTTTGGTAACAACCACGTAAGTTTTGCTCTTCCTGTTCAAGGAAGGCTTGGTAGTGCCCTAATCCAAGCTCGTTCTTTATGCGTTTCCTAAACAACTTAAAATATCTCTGTTTTCTGCTCTTGCATTTCCTTTAGTTCTTCTTTGTTATGGTGGACAGGGCCAATTGAGATCAACAGAGGAGTGTAGGCCATCTCTTTCACCTTGAAAAGACTAGTAGGTACCTTATAGATACACCATTCAGGCTCTAGGTCAGGCTCAATCTCTTCTGGGATGTTTATTATGTGGTGGTTATTATGATATTGAACAGCAAACCCCCTGTGATCACTTTTTCTGTTCCTGTTGAGTAAGGACATCAACCATCAGACAAATGAATCACTTGTCATTGTGATAAGCACTTAAGTGCTTCGGGAACCCACCCTTAAAAGCTAGCTATTAAGGGGGGAGAGCCAAGCTACTTAAATACTCTATCAAATATCCCATACTACTTGATGTGGGACTTAGGCACCCCATAATACCCAAGTCCCTATCATAGTACCGCCCCTAAAGCCAACATTTCGATGGCTCACATTCTACATCGACAACTAGCTCTGATACAAATTGATAAGCACCTAAGTGTTTAGGCACTCCATAATACCCAAGTCCCTATCAAATTGATACAAACCAGGAGCCAAAATTACCCTGTTTTCATCTTCTAAAAGTAGTTTTCATTTTCAATTTTTCGAGATTTAGAAAATATGTTTGTTTCGACTTCTTTCTGTTTTCAAAATACAACACAACTTCCTCGCTCGTGCGATCTTTCACAGGAAAGAATGCAAAATCTTCCAGAGGCTCCTTGACAATGAGGAGAAGGTCCACATTAAGCTAGTGGTTCATAGTTTTTATTTTTACTGCTTACTTTTTTGAATCATTTAAAAATTATTAAACTTGTTTCTTTAGTACACCTGCAATGTAGTTCAAAATTCTTACAAACTACCTATTTTTATGAGAAATGACTCCTTTCAAAGACAAACCAATTTTTAATATTCTTGTAAAGTAAATACGAAAATCCATGCTCTCAAGTATAATAAAAATGTACTTTTTAATACAAAGAAGTAAAAAGACATCTATAGTACAGATATGCCTCTTCAAAACAAGATAACTGACTTTGAATAAACAAAAGGGCAATTCCACTGATATACACAAAGGATCCATCCATCTTCATGTACAGACATAAAGTGCAGATACCTCCCACAAAAATGACTTTGCCTCTTTGGCTAGAGGCATTCTTGTTTTGCATAAGTTAAAATTAAATTTTTTAATTATCAACTACAAGCAGAAGTAGGACCAGAAAACAACAAGGGGAACAAGAATCATGTGTAATGTAAAAAATGGCAACTGTCAAACAAATAAAATAAAACAAAGAGAAATCAAAATGAAAAACCAGAACCAGAACGCAACTGGGGGAAGGGAATAGAAGCTAGAATAGACTTTTCCTGATAAAAGATCATTGCACAGTTTTAGAGTGAAGACTGATGGCTCCATAAACCGTGGCCTAAACCATAATTAGTGATAAACAAAATTAACTACTGCAAGGATCTAATTGGCATTATCTTATTACAAACAAGTGTTAACTACAATGCACATTGTATGAACCTGAAAGACTGTTTCCTCAAACAATTTGTTACAAGCAAAAATGTTACAAGAAATAAGACATTCAAACAAATAGTGAAAACAACACCCTAGACCATTTTAGAATTCAATTTAAGAATTTAAATACATACAAACAAACAAATGACACAATATCCTATAATAAAGAGTTAATCTTGATTCTAAATTTTATTCTAAAAGCATTTATTATGATATTACTGTTATGTTTTATACACTTATTTTTGTTCGAACTATTCTCTTAACAATATAATACATTCATTATTCGCCCATGCATAAGTATAACACGGGTTTTTATCTAGTTGCTTCTAAAACGAGAGATAGCAAACAATCAAGAGCAGAGAACAAGGTTAATTAGTGAACATTTCTTTACCGCTTAAGGAGATAATTATTGTATGATAAAATTATTTAATTATTTTGAAAAATCTCTTTTTAATTGATATTATTTAAGAGATTTCTGTGCAATTAAAATGTCTAATTATCAATATAATTATTTAAATTCTGATTACGTGTTAAAATATTAATATTTGATTATTTTTTAATATTAACATTTAAATTCAAATTTACAATAATTATATCTAGTTGATATATTATTGATATTGTTATTTAATCTGTCAATTTACTATCTGCTTCGTTCGGATATTTTCTGTTTTCATTTTTACAAACAGTAAAAAAATGAGAGTAAATATATGATTGTTTGTATTTGGGGGGGAAGCAGCTCAAAATTGAAAAAAAAAAAAAAAACACTATTTTCTAAATTTTCTACCTTTCGTTTTGTGAAGCAACCACAGTGGAGCCATATTCTTGTCTGATGCTAACAAGATCCTGCTGTTGTTCAATGAGTTCACCAACATGTTAGCCAATTTTTGCATCTCCACTTTTTTTTCTTCCACCATCATCTTCTCAGCCTCAAGAACATTCTTCAAAACTTCGTGTTTAACACTCAGTTTCTGAACTATCTCCATCTCCTTCTTAACGGTGGGTTCCATGCTTCCATTGGCAGAAACATGAAGGGTTTGCCTTGAATTGTTGTTTTGTTGTGGCTCCGTTTCCGATGCATCTTCAAAATTCAATGGACCGCTAAACTCCATTGTGGTCTATGCTTAGTTTTGCTTTAGTTTCTTGGGTCTTCGCCAATCATTCCATCTAACATTTTATTTCAAATAGCCTGTTGGTCCCCTCCTTCAAATGAAAATTTAAAAATCACAAAAATAAACATAATTTTTACCGGACGGATCCAAGGGGAAGGCAGGGCCTGGACCCCCTCCCTCGTGACTCTCTCTCTCTCTCTCTCTCTTTATATATATACATACATACATACTATGAACTTATTTAATAACTAATAGTATATGCAGACTAAACATACAAAAGAACGAACGTTGAATTGACAAAATTTAAGTTACTTGCACATAATATGCCACCAGGTTAACAAGAAACCCTCACAGTAATAAAACAATTTAAAAAAAAATTATTGGGATGAATTACAGAAAAATTAGCCCCCCCCCCCTTTAGTAGACTTATGGATCTGTCCTTGTTTTAGAGTAATTAGTGTATGCATTGACATTTTAATATAAAAATGTTAAGATACATGTGTGGTTAATAGAATACAAATGATTATATACAAGAAGAGATTGATGTAGCACTAATTAAAGAAAAAATAATAGAAAATTGGTTAAGGTAGTTCGGACACGTACAAAGGTCATGAGAGACACCCATGAGAAAACTAGATTGTGTGGTTTTTAGCCATGTAAAAAGAGGAGAGTGAGACCAAGAAGATATTAGAAGAAGTTGTCAAGAAAGATCTCATGGTAAATAATATTCTTAAAGCTTTGGTTTTTAATTGAGTCCAATGTCATCATGTGATCTATAGCCAACTTCATTTAGTGAGATAAGACTTTATTGTTATTGTTGTTGACCGTATAAATACTTTTTATATGTGATCTAATTATAAACCGTTGTATAAGATAAGTTTCTTGATTTTTTCACTTAAAAGTCACACTAATTATACTTTTGATTAGTTGATAGTGTCTAGAAATAAAAATTAAACTCTATTTTTTAAATCTTGAAAATTTAAAAATGAAAAGTATCGTGATGAAATGAAAATAACAAGACAACAAGAAAGGGTTGTCTTTGGAACAAAAGGTCTAACTAAAAGGTGATACCTTATATAATACAATAGACAATACTCATAATAGACAATAAGAAATGATTGTCTTTCCATTAATTTTGAAAAAAGTTGATTTTATAAGTATGGACTAATTATCCAGTCGGTCTCTTTATTTTATATTTATAGTGAAAATAAAATTTCTTACACTAGAAAAACGACAATTATTTTTAGATTTCTACCGCATAATAAGTTGACCAAGCATGAATTATAATAGTCTAATAATAATCACATTGCTTATTATAGTTTTATTTACTTTTTAATTTTAATCATTATGCTTTATTCATGACTGTATTTAATTATATATTATATTTTTTTGTGTACAATAGTCACACTAAGGTTAACACCTATGACTTCATCATTATAATAGTCTTTTTTTGTTTTTTTTGGTGTACAATCATTATATAATATATGTTGATATTGTGCTTATTGGTACAACATTAATATAAATTATTTATTGTATCTTTAATAATAAATTGATTTTCTTTAAATCAACATTTAAGTTGATTAATTTATTAAAATGCTGAAATTATGATTGCTAAAAAAGTATTGCAAGAAATAAAATAATTCTAAAATTGTCAGGTCACGTGAACTACATTGATAAAAAATTATTTTATTTTGTATTATAAATTACAAATAATGGATAGTACACTATGTTAAGCTCACGACAGTTCAAACTATAATCTAATGTATAACAAACAAAATGATAAGATAAATCATTTAAAAGATAATCAATTCACTTTAATGAACAAAGATTAGAAAAAAGAAAAAAAATATATCTACTTACCCTGAAGGGTATAAAGTCTTGAGGAGATCATCCTAAAATTATATGTCATCGCAATTTGAAACATGTTTCATTTAAGAAAGTTTGACACTATAGTTTAAAGACTATTTTAAGGGCATCCGGTGTCCCTCTATGGTTCTATGATTAGCTGCAAGATATTTTAGTTAGCTTTTAACTTTTTTTTTATTAGCTGAAAAGTTTGTTTGACTTTATTAGTAGTGTTTGATAAACAAGGTTTTTTTAGTAGTTTGTAATATTTTTTAAGACGTTATTTCAGTAGTTTTTTTTAAAAACCTAGTTTCTAGCTTTTTATATTTATTTCCTTTATACCATTAAAATATTTATTAAGTTTCTTTTTATCCTTTTTAAATAAGCTAAGATTTTATTATTATTTGATTTTTTTCTTTCACAAATTTATTATGGAATAGATGATAGGTTTTATTTTATTTTATTTTTGTTATTACTTTTTGGATTTTTTTTATATTATATATTGTTTAATATTAACCATTACACTATTTACAATATTTATTTTATTATTTTAACATTATACTTTAAGATATTGATAATCATAGATAATAGGTTTATTTTATTTTATTTTGCTATTATTTTTATATTATGCTATTTATTTTAACCATTATATTATTTACAATATTATTTTACTATTTCAACATTGTATTCAATATATTGATAATGATATATGATAGGTTTATTTTATTTTTCTATTATTTTTGAATATTTTTATTATACTATTTATTTTAACCATTGTACTATTTACTTTATTTATTCTATTATTTTTAACATTGTACTTCAAATTGTTTTAGCGATTACACTAATTAACATAATGAATGTATAACGTCTACTTAAGTGTATGTTATTTTTACTTTATTTTAAATTTGGTTGAAAATATTTTAAGATATAGTATAAGATTAATAATAAAATACACAATGTGAAAAAATATAATAATTGAAACTAAAAAATGTAATTAAAATAATTGATCTATAAATAAAAAATTACAAGAGTTTACAATTAATTAAAAAACTAAAATTATAAATATCCTAAAATATATTTTTATAAATAAAATAAACTATATTTATATAAAAATATCATACAAACATGTCCATTTTTGTCATTTTATATTTATCAACTACTTCAATATATAATTTTACCAAACATTTATAATTTAATAAGCTAGCTTAATAACTTTCAGCTACCAACTACTTGCTTTTAACTACCAACTAGTTTTTTAGCTATCAACTAGTTTTTCAACTAGTTTTGCCAAACATAGTCCAAAGTACGACAAAATTTCAAGTTAACCTTCAAAAGTAATCTTAAGCACCGCACTTGATATAAAAGTAAATGTGACAAAATAAACTTTTAGTTGCAAAACATTGTGTTTTACCACCAAAATGTAAAGTTCAACTAAAGATTACCTGTCGTGCATTTCTGTCACCTAGAGGAACAACAATAGTTGCTTGCAGTTGGAATTTTTAGCATCAACATTCAAATGCACCTATGAACACTACATGAGGACTCAATGTTCATATTTACAAAAGATGTTCTTAAACTAGAGGCCTCTAACATCTCTTAAACTATCTTCAAGTACAAACAGAGAGAATGGAATATTTAACGTTATTAGTTACCTTGAAACCGCATTAACTTCATCTTAGCTATTATTTTTTCGTTCTTTCTTAGTACATGTATTGTAAAACCATAGTGAAAGACTAAGAACAATAACAACTATTTTTATTCTATTCTTATATCTGTTGTCACTTGAAAAAATTAGCTGAAGGCTCAATTAAACGTTCACAATGATTCCCAAAAAATCAAATGATCGACGCTAAGAAATGGTTTCTTTTTCTTAGCTGCGGGTTGCTAAGCTATTCCAAAGAGTGCTTAGTGTTGAAGGTTGAACAAAATTTATTAACTTGCGTAAACATAAAAGGCAAGAAAAGAAATAAAGGCAATAAAAGCAGTAAAGATAAATATAAAGTAAATAAGAAATGTTTGATTGATTGATTATGTTGTCCTTAAAAAAGTGTGTACAAGTCTTATTTATAATGCTCAACACTTAACTATCCTATAAACTAAGTTTTTCCTCCTAATAACCACTTCAAATGTGGCTAGTCTCTACATCATCTAATTTTTTACATTGGCTCGACTAATTTGACAGTTACCTCGACTGATTTCAGCTGGTTGGCAATTACCTTGACTAAATTCTACGAATGTCAGCTAATCTTCTAATAACTATCTAATCTTCTTGCCTTTAAATATAGTCATGTTCTCCTATCTTTTTAGCACATTATTTGTCTGTAACATTCATTTATCTTTTTTATTTGAAAATCGATAATTGCCTCCTATTTTCAAGGAACCGCTATTCTCTATCAGTTTAACCAATCCTCTTCATAACTGACTTTTAAAAAGCTTCCATAATCATGTGAATTTCCTTTCTTCCTTTCAAACTGACCTCACCCTCACTCAACTGATCTCCTTATTGGCTAAATGCTTCAAACAGTGGATTCTCCTACTAGCTTATGCCAAATCAGCTCATGCTTCGATAATTGATGTTCCAACAGTTGATGTTCCCACAACTGATACTTCAATAGATGATGTCAATGCTCCATCAACTAATGCTTTGATACTCCAACAGCTAATTCCTCGATTATTTTCATTTGTTTCACTTAGCAGCTAAGTTTAGCCATTCACAACAAGATAGCTGACGCTTCATCAAATGATGCTTAAATAGTTGATATTTCAATTCCTGATGCTTCAACAACTAGCTCTTCATCGGTCGTTGCTTCAACAGATAGTGTTTCATGATTGTTTCTTCTATTCAGCTAACAGTAGGCAGTAAATTTTTCTGGGTACTAACATTATCTTAAAAGATAGTTGCATTATTTCTTTTCTTTCTGAGAAAAAAGGGTGTAAAGCTTGAAAAGATTTGATTAAAGAATATTCTGAGTTAGATCCTAAAGAAATTTATCAAAGAATACTTGTGATAATCAAGATTATCTTTATATTTTTGGAATAGATTTTGTGAAAATTTTGACAATATGTCAAAAGTAACCTTAAATTGGTGAATTAGGATAAACGTTTATTTTCTATATCTCTTTATTATTTATATAGAGAATATTAGCAACAATCTCTTAAATACTTTCTTTTTAACACTATCTATTATTGGTTAAAATTTATTGAAAATTACAAAATTTTGTAGGTCTTACTTCTCAATTAATTATGAGTCTTTCTCCTGATTTAGAAGTGAGACATACTAAAATTTGTGATTCTTAATAAATTTTGGTTAATAGTAGAGAAAGTGTTAGAAATAAAGTGTTTGAGAGAGTGTTGTTAGCATTCCTCTATTTATAAATCTAATTGAAGGATAAATTTAATTATGGAGTTTATAAGATATTGAAAAAGCTTTTTCTGAAATGTTAATGACCTAAATCTTCTTCCTGCAAGAGGATAAATCTTTATATTCGTTGGAGAAAATCTTGTAAAAGTCCTTTCTTCTTTCTTAAATCAAGGTTTTGATTTGTCAAAATAAATTAAAGACAACAACACATTATCTTCTCAGGTTTGTGATATTTTTATCTTTACACTATGTTGCAAAGAATTTATACAAATTTATTTGTACATGTAATGTCTTATTTTAATTAGCAGAAGAAAACAAGATGCATATGAACCACAAGGGTCAGCCTAGTGGTGAGAGGTTTGGATAGTATACAAAAGATCATATGTTTAATCTCAATGTCACTATTATACACACACACAAAAAGATGTGTATGCTTTGTTTGGCTTAGAAAAGAAAGTAAAAGAAATAAAAGTAGAAAGAAATAAAAGAGAAAAAATGAGATGATTTTTTAGGTTATTTAATAGAAAAGAAAATGAAAAAAAAGTTTTACATGTGTAAAAAATAAAACAAAAGAAAAAAATTTGTACGTGAAATGACATCAATACCCTAAAAAAAAGAGAAGAGAAAACCATGATAAAAAGAGTCAAAAGACAATGTCATTTTATTCTTTTCATAATAAAAAGCTTATTTTCACTATTTTCTTTCTAATTTAGGCGGATATGAATTTATAGTGGGTCTCACTAATTTATTTTTTTCTTTCTTCTCTTGCTGTTACCAAACCAAAAGAGGGAAAGAAACAAAATTGTTAGGTTTTTCTACTTCCCCTTTCCGTTCCCTCCCTTTTCAACTCAACCAAATGAAGTGTAAGTGTGGAAAAGCAAAATGGAAAAGAGATCAATTTTACAAACGAGCAATGATTTTTGAACATAAAAAACGAATCTAGAAACCTATCAAAGGTGGGGGAGGGGGCTGGAGAAAATTTTAAAAATAAATATTAAATCATAATAGTTAAATACATCATACCGTTTATTTAAGTTGTGAATATCGTTCTTTTAAATCATAAATTGATCAATAATAAAATATGTGTCAAACTTCAGTTATTCTTTTAATGTAAATAATCAAACATTCAGTTAAAAACTATCTTTGATCAATTCATAACAATCTATAATTTTCAAACAAGGGAGAGAGGACTAAGACCCCTACTTGCCCCCTTGAATCTGTCACCATTGAACACCCTATTTTTTTTAAACATCTAATTAAAACGCATTATTTTTTTTTATCTCTCTTTTCCATCACATTATATTATTTATCATACCAATACTTTTTTCTTTTTTTCTCTCTCTCACTAGGTTTCAACTAGCATTTTAGGTGTTTAAATATATTTTTGAAAACAAAAAGTCAGGCAATTAATAAATGCATGTAAAAAGGTTTTTTTTTCGGATAATAATTGCTATTGTATTTCTATGGCCGGAAGATAATTTTTTTTTCATGTATACGATAAATTAGTATTTTATTTAATTTTTATAAGATTTTACTTATTTTAATGTCTATAAAAATGTATAAAAACGAAACATATACGTGGCTTTGTTAACTGAAAGTTAAATACGAGAGTATCTAAATTCATTTTCATTTATTTATAAGACTTAATTAACTAATTCACAAGAATTAAAGAAATTAGTTAATTTAGTTAGTAGCATTCATTTGTCCTAAATTTATACGATGTTCTTTCTAAAATTACGTTTAACATTAATGAGATAAATTCTTATTTTTTTTAAATATTTAATTTTAAAATTTTTTCTCATTAGTAATATATCTGCTTTGATTTTTCTTAACTATGAATGTGAATAAACAAAGTAAGGTTTTCAAAATTCTCTTCTTACAATATAAAGTTAAACTCTCAAGGTATCTAAGACATTAATATAACCTATCTACAATTTATTGAATATAAAGAGAAAGACTCATAATTAAAGGTATTTTAGTAAAAAATAATAATTAATGCATAAGACATTTTAAATTGATTCTTATAAAAAAGATTAAGTAAAATTTTTAATTAGTTCTTATAAAAAGACCTAAAAGTACGTTTTAAACACAACTACAAACCAACATTTGAAGAGGTGAAGCGTAGCAATGCCCCACTGTGTGTGGTGCTAAAATTACTCCTTCTAAATGCAACCAACCACCAACGTACGATCTCTCGAGTGTCATTCATGGCTTCATTTAAAGAGGTGAAGCAATGCGAGGATTCGAACACGGTATAAAAAAATTTCTCATTTTTTAAAAAAATTATTTTCTAAAACTTGTTTTTCAAAAGAAAAGAAAAGAAAAACTCTGTTTGGTTCACTTTTGCTTCAGTGCTTATCAATTTAAGTTTTAAAATTTTTTTGATGCATCTATTCTCAATTTAAGATTAAAAAATTATTTTTAAAATAAGTGTATTAAAATAAAAAAACAGAAAGAATTGAGAAATATTTTCTCGTCTTTTTCTTCTTTATCTTTCACTTTTCATAGAGTTCATTGGCTTTTTGGACATGGATTTAATGACTTTAAAGAGGGAAGATCACGGTGACTTTCTTTTTTATTTTAGGCTATTTGATCAATTTCATCGTTCAGATTTTGTCACCTGTTGTAAAAGAAATTTGTGACGGTGTAAAATCGTCAAAAAATTTATGACAGTTACTAAACTGCCATAAATATTTTATTGTGAAAATAATTTCTAACAATTTAAAAACTGTCAAAACTTTTCTGATGGTTTTAAAATAAAAATAAATTTAAAAATTGAATTAATAATTAAACTAAAAATATATCTTCTAAAATAAGTGATAAAATCTAAGCTGTTAGATTGATCACAAAAAAAATTTACCTAACTTTTTCTCCATAATAGGCATTTGGTAAAAAAGAAATTTTTTCATGCCAAGGAATTATAATTTCTAGGAATCATAAATTTGGAGAATCATAATTCCTAGAAATGACTAAAATTTGTTTGGTTGGTCTTAAATATTCTTAGAAATATTTATATTTGTTACTTGAGAATTAAAGATTTTTACGTTTTGTTTTAATAGAATTTTTCTAGAAACTTTAATTATTTATTACATTAAATGAGTTAATAAAGGTAATGTAATATTTCTACTACAATAAAAGTTTTCTCCTAACAAAAGTTAGATTCCCACCTCTCTATGAGAATAATTTCTTGAGAAGTTAAAAAAAATTCCCAAGAAAACAATATTTCATGTGAATGTTATTTTTTAAATAATAAACTAAACATAAAAATAAATATTTACAACTTAAAACTTCTGAAAAATTAAAAATTTCTCTTGCATCAAATGCCTCCTAAGAGCATCTCCAACGGGGGAGCTTAATTTTGATTCTTACTTTTAAGATGTGTTGCTTATCAAATATCACCATTGGAGCAAATTACATGGCAGTGCTTACAAATAGTGAGTTGCTTATTTAAGCAAAGTTGCTTAATTGTGTTTGGAGAATAAAAAATAATTTTTAAGCACATATTCGACGGAATCAACAGAAAAATGAGGGAAAGAAACAACAACCAAAGCATTGCATTCATGGAAATGTAAACTCCAAAAACAAAAATTAAAGATTAAAAAAATACGTTAAAATTCATCTTCACAATTAGATTGATACTCCCTCACCAGCATCAACAACAATAAAATCTGGAAAAAATAATAATAAATACACAGAGAACACCATGAAGGTTCACCAGAGGGGGAGTGTCGATCTGCAAAGGGGGAGCGCCAGGGAGAGTGGATTTGCTTTGGGGAGAGTGGATCTACTCTGGGGAGGGTCGATCTACGAACAGCGCCGTTGATCTTGACGTGGGAGCATGGGCTTGCCATCGGAGCGCGGGGTCATAGTGGAGTACAGGGTCGCTGTCAAGTGCGAGCTCGTCGTCAGGGCGTGGGCTCCCTATTCGAGCGTCGGCTCACCGTTAGTTCCGAGCTCAGCAGAAGGTGCTGGGTTTGCGAGATGGGGCTGGGTTCTAACCGAAGAAGGGGCTGGGTTTGGGAGAAAGTGAGGCGGAGGGGGTGCGGTGGGTCGCGCAGTGAGGCGGAGGGCCGCGTGATGAGGCAGAGGGGGCGTGGTGGGCCGTGTGGTGACGCAAAGGGGGCGCGGTGACGCAAAGGGGGAGTGGTGAGGGTTCAGGCTAGTGAGGGTCTGGGTTTGGGAGAAAATGAAGAGCCGGTGAGGGTTTGGGTTTGGGAAAAAATAAGAAGGGGAGGGTTTGGGAATAAAAGTGGAGAAGGAGTAAATAGATGAGTTGTATAGATAAAAAATAATTTGTACAAATTTAACTGGTGGCAAATCTATCTGTTGGAGATGCTCTAATGTTACAAAATGGTAACTTTGTTACCGTTGAGTTGCCATTGTGAGTTATTTTGAGTGTAAAAATTTTCAATAAATAGTGAAACAAATGTGTTTCAACTCATAATTGATCTCAGGCCAAATTATTTACTATTGTTGCTTCTCTCAGTTAATTTTACTCATTGTTATTTTCTGCAAATTTGTATTTTTTTTTCTTTTTTTGTTGTCCTCAAATGGATAACAATCAATTTGATTTTTCTTTATGGAATTTTATGCAAAATCACTAACCTTCTATGGGTGAAAATTCTCAAAATCCTCAATCTTTTTCTATGTTTCCAATCCTACCACCATATCCTACCATGTTTCCTCCATCTTGGCCTATGTTTCCAACCGTTCCTCCAACCAACCAAACCCCTACAAGTGGAGTCAACTCCACTAATGAGGAACCCAAAACATCGGTTGTCTCTATATCGGAGTCTCAAATTCCACCATTTTTCACTCAAGTCGGCATAGAAAGCATTGAACACGATAAAGGAGGAGACAATTCTAGTCCAAAAAATCCAGAGTCAGATTCTCAACTGAAGAGGATACACTTCCTATCCAATCATGCCTCAACGTGTCAAAGGATGCAATCGTGGGAGTTAACCAAAATGGAGATAGTTTCTGGCTAAGGATAAGAGATAATTATAACAATTATCGTGGCCAATTGAAGAAGCGAGAAGCTGCTCAACTAAAAGCTCGATGGCATCATTTGAATAAGTTTGTTCAAAAATCCGCAGGGTGTTACAAACAAGCTGTAGGTCGAAAGAAAAGTGGGACATCGGAGAATGATGTCATTACTGATGCATATTGTATTTATTGTCAAGATGAAAGTTCCGAGTTCAAATATGGGCATGCATGGTGACTGTTAAAGGATGAACCAAAGAAGGCATTTGAATCAACAAGACCAATCAACAAGACCAAAGAAGGCATTTGAATCAAAGGGAAACCAATCAACAAGACCAAAGAAGGCATTTGAATCATCTTCTAATGCAGAGACGCCAACAAGTTTTGAGTATGATCCAGCTTCACCGTCAGTCCACCCAATGGGGTAAAAGGCAGCGAAAATGAAGAGGGCATCAAAAGCAATTGACACTTCTGAACTCAACAAAGACTTTATAGTGGTGAAAGAGTCAATTAAGGATAAAATGACACTTATGGAAAAATGGCATGCATTAAGGACGAAGAGAACAAGCTAAGGGATGAAGAAAACAAGATAAAGAAGGAGGAGCTGTAATTGAAGAGGCAGACTATGGAGTTGGAGATTCTCTTTAGGGATACAACCAGGATGACAGCGAGACAACTTCGAGATCATGAAAAATTATGTGATAAAATTAGAGAATCACAAGGAATTAATTAGGATTTTGTAATGTATTTCTTAGGGAATTATGTATTTCCTAATCAATTCAGTTTATTTTAATTAAATAGGACCTGTGTTTATTTAATCTTTATGTAATTTAATTATATGTTAATTTAATTAAAAACTAGCCGTTGAAAACTAGCCGTTAAAAACTAGCCATTGTGTTCTACCCTATATATACTCTAAACACACTGAATCCACATCGTGGAATCTTCTCTCCTTCAAATATATTATCAATCTTCTATTAAAGTGAATCCATCTAATGGATCCAAATAATTCGGACAACTTCAGCAAACTATGGTGGCAAATCATAGAAGATGATTTAATGGACAACACTGAAGAAGAATACCTGATGTCAATACTTGGATGTCAAAGCCAACAAGTAGCCAACAACTCCACTAGGCGTAGGAGTACAAGAACGATGGTAGATCAGAATCGTGAACAAGGTCATAATCAACTGTTCAATGACTACTTCTCTAAAAATCCAGTACACACAGATACTCAATTTCGACGAAGGTTTCGGATGCGAAGACCTGTTTTCCTTTGAATTGTAGAAGCCCTTGGAAATCATGATACTTATTTCCAGATGAGGGTCGATGCCATTGGTAGAAGGGGCCTTTCACCATTACAAAAATGCACTACCGCCATTCGTGTATTAGCATACGGATCACCAGCAGACAGTGTAGATGAATATGTTCGAATTGGTGAAAGTACTGTAGTGGAATGCTTAGAGAGATTTGTCAATGGTGTGAATGAGGTATTTGGAGCTGAATACTTAAGAAAGCCTAACAACAATGACGTTCAACGCTTACTACAAATTGGGGAGACACGTGGCTTTCTTGGTATGTTGGGTTCCATTGATTGCATGCATTGGGAATGGAAAAATTGTCCAGTTGCATGAAAAGGCCAATTTTGTCGAGGTGATCATGCCAAGCCCACAATCATGCTTGAAGTAGTGGCATCACAAGACTTATGGATTTGGCATGCATTTTTGGCATAGCGGGTTCAAACAACGACATCAATGTATTAAATCAGTCTCCTCTGTTTAATGATGTTTTGGAAGGACAAGCTCCTGCAGTTCAATATACAATAAATAGAACCTCATATAATATGGGATACTATTTAGCATATGGTATTTATCCTAAGTGGGCTACATTTGTCAAGACCATTCCAATGCCGCAAGGAGAGAAGAGAAAATTATTTGCCCAACACCAAGAATCAGCAAGAAAGGATGTGGAACGTGCATTTGGAGTGCTTCAATCTCGATTTGCGATTGTCTGTGGTCCAACACGTGCTTGGCATATGGATACAATTAAGAAAATAATATATGCATACATTATATTGCATATCATGATTGTTGAAGATGAACGACATACTTTTGTTACTAATTTTGAATATGATCACGCCGACAATGATTTCTCTACAAATGAAGTATCCAATGGTCTTCGTCCTGATTTTGCAACCTACTTGCAAAGGAGAGCTGAAGTTTGTGGAAAAACAGCGTCACCGACAACTTCAAGTAGATTTAGTGGAGCATATTTGGGTGCGTTTCAGACATGAAGATAACGAAAATTAAATTTTTTAATTATTATAATGTTATGTACTTGTCATTTATGTGTTTTATTATCTTATTGTCATAAATAAAATAAATTAGTATTATTCTATTTTTCTTTAATCTTTTACATATTTATTATTTTAAAATTATAATACAAATAATATTTTAATCTAAAATAAAAATATATAAATATAAGTATTAATATGTGAGGTTAATTGTAGGACCCACTTAAATAAGTTAAGAACCCACTTTAAGCAACTTTAGCATTGGAGCAAATTTTTAGGTAAAGTTCTTAAACTTAGGTGACATTATGGGACCTACAAATTTGATATAAGCAATTTTGTATAAACAACTATGGTTGGAGATGCTCTAAGTTACTAATCTACTTCCGAGCTTTTTCTTGAACCCGTTCCATCACTTCCATGGGGCAGGTGTTGCGCCTCTTCCAAAACCTTACCCGGTACATTTTACATGGGCTAAACCTTTCTTGATAGAAATTTCAAGAAAAGGAAGCAGAAAGCTACATTTCACATAAGAAAAATCCTTCACTGGTCAACTCTAGTATCTATCAGTCAACTCTAGTCTTCACCTTAGCGCTTAGATTAGACTACTAAATGTAATAACGGACCACATCATAGAAGATATCGATGTACCGCATGAACTTCTAAGCAAGTTGCTGGTTCCAAGTCTTGGTCAACCACTTAGATCAGAAATGCACGAACAAGGAGATGCAATGATACAATGATGACTTAACAAACTCAAAGCCCTTTGAAAACAATATTCACCTATCAAATAAGTTTTCTTTTTAATTTTTAAAAAAAGAAATCAAATATACCCTTAATATTTGGGTGTTGTACATGTTAATTTAAATATGGAAAAAATAATTTAAAATATAAAAATATACTAAAGTGAAAATTTACTAATGTGTAGTTCATTTATAAATAAGGTATCGTGGATGATATTTTAATATAATATAATATATTTTATCAAAATCAATAATTACAATTATTATTTTTTAGTAAGATTATGATTAAAAATTAAATATATTAAAAGTAATTTACATTGAGACAATTCATTAAACATTCATAGTAATATTCATTTTTAATATAATATACCTATTTTTCATTATGTTCAATAAGTAGGAATTTTTAAATCCTTTAAAATATTAATTTTGATAATGTAATATATAAATAATTGTATGTAAATATGTGTTTCTTCTCGTGCCTTTGGGCCTATTTACCATAAAAAATGTATATTATTTTAATTAAATAATAAAACTATCAAAAACTCTTTTAAAAGTTAGTTTAATATTTTCAAAATGAAATTAAAAATAAAATCATAATATCATATAATTTAAATTTTATATTTATTATATTTTTCAGCCATACATGTACGTAAGATTTATAAGTACAAATTTTTAACCATATTATCTTATTCATTATATATAAAATAATATAACTTAATTTATTTAATATATAAAAGTTCCTATTAATTATATAATATGCATGGTTTTAATTTTATTTAATTATTCATAGTAAATAAAATTTATTTTACTATAATCAAAGGTATGAAATAAAAGTGCCATGAATAAAAAATATTTAGATTAATTGTTAAAATTTTTATTTTTATTACTTTAATATATATTTTATAAACAATAATAATTAAAAATAAGAATATTTTAAATTTAATTATAAAACAACTCAGTATAATTTATTTAAATAACAATTAAATATATAAATCAAGTGATAGAGTATTATATATATATATATATATATATATATATATAGATATCAATTTATACTATTACATATTTAAATTTTTATTTTAAAATGTTTTATAAAATATTTTTTCTAAATAATAATGAAGATTAATAAATTTTAATATGCATTTTAGTACACATTTTGTTATTAGATTTTATAATAATTACTTTTTTAAATAATAACTTACTCTAATAAATTTTATAAATTTAAGAGTCATATTTAAGAAATATATATTATATTTTTTAAATATAACACTTAATATTAATCTGTAGTCATTTTAATAATATAAATTATAGATAAATTTATTAAATATAATATTAATAATATTTTTTAAATTAATTACATATTATATTTAACAAATAAGTTTAATATGTATGTATTGTCGGTGTAAAAATTGTTATACTATCAACTAATTTGAAATTATTTTTTATATGATTTTAAAGATAATTATTATAAAATTCAACAAAATTACTAAAAATAGTGGGTTTTGATTATATAATAATGTAAAAAATTTTACTCTACCAATACATATATTATTTATTCTCAATAAATACAACATTTAATATTATTGTATAGTAAAATTCATTTAGTTTTAAGCGCTGCCAACCTATTCAATTGAATGCCATGCATTTAAAGAGGTGAAGCAGGGTAAAGCTAGCCCCACCGTGGTGCTATAATTACTCCTTCATAAATAGAAGGGATGTCAACATGAACTTCTCTTCAATCCTTAAAGTCATCCTCTCATTCACCATATTTCTATTGATCAACGTGCATTCATGACAGATATTTCGATCACATCCTATCAAGATAGCGGAGATTAAGTTACTCCAATAGTAACTCTTGATAAAGTTACTCTATTCAATAACTTTTGATATATATTGAATTTCAATAATCTAACCGTTGAATATTTTAATATTATATTAACGATTATGCACACCAAATGTTAGATAAATTAGACATTTGTAACTAGTTAATCTTATAGGCAACATTTACTTGGAATTTAGAAAAGTATATTATACATTAATTTGAATTTATCTAATGAAGTATCAAATAGTTTTCAAATTTTATAAAAATTAACATACTTGATCTACTCAATAAAATCATTTTATTTAACAGTTGGATTATTGAAATTCAATATATATCAAGAGTTATTGAATGAAATAACCCTATCAAGAGTTATTCTTGAAATAACTTGATCCCTAGCCTATCAAGATATATAGTTTTACAAATATTTTAGAACATGTACTTTTTAGTGCCAAAAATATATCTTCTTATTGATATTCTTTTCATCCACATAGATTTTGCAATCAAACTCACAATTGAACTACATATGATAGCAACTACTTTGAATTTTTCTAACTGATAAAACTTAATCTTTCAAGTTTGGCTAATATTCAAATATGTGGAAGACCACAAGACTTAGACTTGTCAAAGTTATAAGATTGAGACATCAAGTTTTCAAGGTGTTGGGGTCATGATAAAAATTTTCAAAGTCTAATGTAATCGCAGAACTTTTTGAAGAAAATGGACAGGAGAATTGAAGGTTAGACTATCAAGTTTGAAGTTACTAAGTGTCAAGGCTATAAAGAAGAGCATTCAAGATAATTGAAAAGAAGACATGGTCGAAAAGATCTTACTTCAACGGGTAGTAAAAACACACTAAAAAAGAACGCAAACAATAGTTAAGAGTAGTTGTTCAAAGGAGACAAAATAGAGACAAATTGCAATGCCTCATATAGGAATGATATAGTTATTGTACATGTGTCGAAATCATATAATTTGACCGTTAGTTTAGTTTGTCTATAAATAAGAGATCGGATAGTCATTTTTCATTTAGTTGAAACATTGTATGCAAATTCTTGTAACGCCACACACACCTCACACATATGACTACCGATTTTAAGGATTCAATGTATGTTCTCACCCATATTTTAATGAAAGTTTATATTTATTTCATCTGTGTTTGAGTTTATTTATTGCTTTTGTTTATTTCTTCTTTAATTTCTTCTCGAAACCTTTACTTTTTCATTTCTTAATCTTTATTTCTTCTCCAAACTTGACTATTTCACTTCTAAATCCCAGTTCTTCTCAAAATTTTAACTTTTTTACTTTTTAACCATCATTTCTTCTCTAAACTTTTGACTTAATCACTTTTGAATCTCAATTCTTCACGAAACTTAAATCTTTTTATATCAATGCATATTTATTTGATTTGTTAATTTTTGATTTAATATAAATATTATTCATACAACTTTACATATTGTTTTGAAATCTATAAAGCATAAATTATAATCAAAACTCAATTGCACATAATATATGGTAATAATTACATTAAAACTGAGATTTTGATTAAAGTTCAATTTAGTGGTTGAATTATATTTTTATCAAGTTGAAAACTCAACATTGCTTATTTGAATAAAAAGAACTCACAAAGTTTTTTGATTCTAAGTCCGACGAATAAAAACTTTATTTATTGGTTAGAGTCATAGTGAGAAATTATCTTTTCAAGAGTTATAAATTCTTGAAACAAATTTCTTCTATCAACAAATTGGCACATCTGGTGGGACTCAATGCCAAATAATTGAGAGAACAAATCTTGAGAAAATTTATAATCTTAAGAAGTGGTAGAATCATGACTAATTCGAATGTTGTAGGAAGTTCTAGGAATAACCAGAATCAAGTTCCTAATAATCCAAACCAGCGAAATACTCAAGTCCTTAATTCAAAAAATAATGATAATAGTGTTCTTGTTATTAGTCAAACAAATGTTAATATAACAAATAATGGACTAGAAAATGTGGTAACCACGCAAGAGGATAATATAACACCGCTTATTAGAACACTTCCACCACCTTATAATTTGAATTTTGGTGTCAATACACCTCATTTTAATTCAAGCCTTGGATATCCCAGGTAAGTCTCAAAATGCCACAAAGTCAAAAGCCATCGATTGCTTCGGCTCACCCACTGTTAGCACATCGAAGGATTAACAGGAATTTGAATTTGGAGGGGACAAGTCAAGCCTTTAACAAAGAGCAATTTAGAGCAATGGGTGCACAAAATGATGAACATATAATGAGAAATGGTAACAACTTTTCTACAGGTATTACAAATCAAACTTTGATGACATTTCGACAACAAATTGGATCACAGTAATCAAGAGATTATTAATATGTTAACCAGTCATATGACTACTGTTTTGAATCCTATGTTGCAAACAACAAATAATAGTTATCAGCAATTGATTGCATTAATGACTAGAATTGGAGATGCTTTATCAATTTCTTAAGTGCAACAACGGCCACTCAAAAATTTGATACCTCCTCTAGTTATCCAAAGTGCATCTAATGATTCAAACATTAATAATGTTAACCAACAAGCACAACAAAATGGTCAACCTCCCATTGTGGTTAATCGAAATCAAAATGCTGATCAATTGTTAAACAATTTGCAACAAAATAATCAACCATTTAAGGGGCATAATTTTCAAAACTTTGCCATAGGACAAAATGTTCCAAATTACCAAAATCTCCAACAAATCAATCATATGGTTGAACAGGAACTTAATAGGCATGGATTCAAAATAGGGTATTATAATTAACCTTGTGTCCGTGTTTCCTGGTTATGTGTTACAAACAGAACTTCCAAGGGTACCTAAATTCTTGAAATTTTCAGCAGAATTAGGGGAATCAACTGTCGAGGACATTGCTCAATATCCATTACAAGAATTGTGTTAATTAATGGAGGTTTTTTTTATGTTTAGCGGAGGTTTTTAACCTCCATTAGTTAAACCGCGGAGGTTTTTAAAAACCTTCACAATATGATTCGCCACAAGCAATTAGCGACAGTTTTTCAAAACCTCTGGTATCGTCATTATATTGTAGAGGTTTTATTGCGGAGGTTTTAAACCTACGCCAACGGTGGAGGTTTTTTAATGGAGGTTTAAAACCTACGCTAACAGTGAAGGTTTTACAATGGAGGTTTCAAATCTACACTAACAGTGGAGGTTTTCGACCTGCATAACAACAGAGGTTTTTTAATGGAGGTTTCTAAACCTTCCCTAATTTGACAATTTACAAAGTTGAAAGGCACTTCTATTAATAAATTCCATCTTCATTTGCAATAGATATAGACATTTTAATAAAATATACTCTCATATCATGAATAAAGAAGTTTCATTGCCAATAACCAAATAATGTAACATAGTTGAAGGATTTACAATTCAAGTGTCTATTGTAAATCAAAGTACAACTTAAAATCCCAAACAATCTAAAAGTAGTCTTGTACTAAACTTTAAAAGTCAAAACACATAACAAGCAAACTAAGGGTTGCTAGCAGCAGATGATCCTCTTGCATCCAAAGGTGTAGTAGGAACACTTGAAGCATCATTTGGTTGAAATAAGAAAATAAAACCACTTGGTTAGGATAATCAAATATCATAAAAGATACAAATACTTTCACCTCCCATAGTTACATTTTTTTGTGTTGCATGTTGAGCAATGTTTATAAAGATTCAAACACCAATTTAAAGCAATTTAAAACACCAACTTTCAGCACTCGAACCCTTTCCAAATAAAAGTACAGTGCTTAATTTTTCATCATTAAAACACAATAGCACTTAAAGAAATTACAGCATTTAAGACACCAACATATAATGCTCACCAACATGCACATACTTGCAAAGAAGCCAAAGTTGCACATTAGCAATATAATGGAGGCTCACTACATATTTTCCTACTTCTTGAGACAAATGTCAAGTAGTTTGACCAACTAAATCACAATAAAATTTATACACAAGAACTATGTGGTAGAGATCATCATAAAAATTAAACGAAAATTGACAAGAATTCAAAAAGTTAAAACAATTTAGAACACTAACTTTCAGCACTTGAAACCTTTCCAAACAAAAGTGCAGTGCTTAACTTTTCATCATTAAAAGACATTAGCACTTAAAGAAATTACAGCACTTAAGACACTAACATATAATGCTCACCAAGCACCAAGCTATTACCACCAACATATAATGTTATTTCCAATTATATATATTACAAAGTATTAACCATTTCCATCAACAACCTACACATGTATGCAAGTACATAAAGAAATTATAGCACTTAACACACCAACATATAATGCTCACCAATACATTTTCAGATAAGTTCATAGGTAGAATGATGTTTTGTACATTAATTACTTACATGTGATTTAGGAGTGAAAAAACTAGCTAATTCTTCAGGAATCCTTCCTTCTTTCATTATCTTGTAGGCCTTAGATGCTGATTCTAAATTGTTGTACTTCTCTTGCCATTGGTTAGAAGATGAAGATGGAATGGCAGCACCAGATGAAGAAGAGCTCAAATCAGAAACACGAAGCCTGGTATTCCTGAAAGTATTAAAAGGAACAGCTCCCATACCCATGCATCGTACTCTCCCAAAGTGCTCTGGCCCTAATACTCTAACAATTGCATCAAGAGGATATACTTTAGATTCATCAATAGTGCTTTGAGTCAAACCTACTTCAATTTGTTCCTGCATACATCCAATAAAATCAATTAATTTTTTTTTAAGATTAAAACACAATGCTTGAAAGAAATGTTTCTCAATCAAAACTTTACCACTATAACCTTTGCTGCATCATTTACAAATGATTCATCTTTCCTTTTATGAGTTTCAATAAATAGTTTTCCACGACTTGGTAGCTTCCCAATTTCCTTTAACTAAGATAAATAGAGGTTAAGCAAACATTGAACTTTTCTAAAAGTAAAAGTTAACATATTGAACTTTTCTAAATAGTAAATGTTAAAATAAGTGCATTACTATCTCATTTCTTCTTCTAGGATTAGATTTACAGCCACCAGTGTGTGGAATTACTTGCTTGCTTCGAATTTCTTTATTTCTCCTACAAAGTTCCTATTGACAAAAACAAATACAACTTAAGATAATAATTAAATAATTAGCTATAGAAATAATGCAATAATCAAAGTAATCAAATTTGTACCAATGTTGATGGTTTCAGACGATAATGAACAAAACAAGCCCATTGATCTTTATCTATGCCTACCGGCACATTACTTATGATTTCATTTCTAGTTTTGGTTGGATCATTGAATTCATTCCACAAGCTTTGCCTATTTGCAACCCATTTCCTTCTCATACTCATTTTGCAATATCATTTTGCACTAGCTTTAGTAATCCTAAAATAAAATCAAGGCTTCCAAAAAAGAAGACAAATTTGTCAATATTAAATTTAAATGTAAATATGCAAAATAGTAGAGATAAAAGGCTATATATGCATAATTATTATACCTTCAAAATTGTTTCAAAACATTCATGAAAATAAACTTTAGGTACACCTGAAGGCCCAAACCACCTATCATAATCCATAGGAAACAACTTGCAATCAGCTGCCAATGTTCCAAGAAATCCAGCAAGCAAGGCTTGTGCTTCACCAATTGCTTGGAGACAGGGTAAATTTTAGCTCTGTTTTTAGGTGAGTTTTAACATGGAGACAGGGTAAATTTCCTCATGGATGGAGATGGCATAATTACCTACTATAGCAAGTTACAACAGGTTTTATGTATTTATATTTTTTACGCCAAATGAATTTAAAATATTAATGTTACCCTTACAAATAAATATAATACCTTGCGAGTTAGATATTTTGCATTCATAGAACTCTACCGATATACCTCATCAGACAAAGTTATATTAATAATATATTATTGAAATTATACATGAAAATGTCAACAATTTATATATTAATTAATATGTATATAATTATTAAGAATTTTTTCATAATACATCTATTAAATAAGCATTATATATATATATATATATATATATATATATATATATATATATATAATTATATTACAAGCTTTAAACTTAATATTGTGAGTCACGACAAACACATTTTTGGTAGCAGGTAAACTAATCATAAAAATGTAAACATATTATTTTAGTTTATAAAAAATATTATTATTAATTATAATAATCCTTCTCAAAGAATAATGTTTGAAAGCTTAAAAAATTAATATAATTGACATTTGTCGTTGTAAAAGCTAAGATGGTATTTAGTATTTTTAAGAACTAATGAGTATATCGTTAAATTTGTTATATATATATATATATGTCCCTTGTGAATTTTTGTTCAACATATAAAAGCTTGTCCAGGCAATATATATATTGCTTTGGTTAATAATTTATTCCGATTAATATCCTAATTCCTTATAATTATTACTAAGCAGACAAATGATGTAATCATAAGGAATATTATGGGCTATCAAATGTAAAGGACCAAAAAAAAACATTGAGCAATGAACACACAAAGTAGAGAAACGAGTATGGAGTTTGGACATAAACATGCAGAAAGGTAAATATTACATTTTTGAAGTTATTACATCTTAGAGATGAGATAATTGTGTTTTTTCTGTTTTCATCCAAAAATTGTTTTTATGAAAATGGCATTAAAGTGTAATCATAATCAATGGCCTTTGCCTTCGTAATGTATATGGCATTCATATACAAATTGACCAGATTAAAATTATAATCTTCTTAAACTTTAGCATATAGACCTAAAAGGAAATGAGCAGAATACCTCGCCAAAATTTACTGTGAGCACATGTGGTGTGAAATTGGCACCAACTAAGTATGCAATTCCCTCACCTACAAAATGCATATGTGGGAAGATGAATAGGAGAGAGACAGGAAATAAAAGAATGCATTAATGTTAAGTCCAGAGAGGAATGTTCTTTATATTTCAAAAAAGAAAAGAAAGAAATTGCAATAATCAGTTCATCATATAAAAGCAATTCATGAAATTAAAGAAAATAAATTTTGAAAGAACAAGGTAAATTTGGAGGAATAAACTATGTTGACTAAAAGGCTTTCATAAGAGAAATAACGAATATAACATTTTATATATTGTAGCCAAAAACAGATGATGAATTCAACATGCCACATCTTATGTCTTAACTCCACCTCTTTCATATATTAATTGGACAGCAAAGTCAACCTCACTCGTCAAAATATTACATGATAGAGAATTAGCCACATAAGACACCCCATTATAAGACTAATTTCAGATTCATCATTACCCTGGATCTACTTTGTGTCATCAGTCATGTACCCTTCTATGTGTTGTTTATGAAATTCTAAACCTCTGCCATGCTATAATATGGTAGAAACTAGAAACCACACCTATCCAATCCCCATACAAGATACCCTATAACTTGGGTTCCAACCTTGGAACTCTGCTTTGCTAATTAAGTCCATTACGTTACTCTAGAGCTCCTTCAGAACTTTCAAATACAAAGAGAGCCAAACCTCATAAAAAATTTGTGAGCTCTTGAATTTTTCAAACGTGGAAGTCATGTTCACTGCCAAGCTACATGTAGTACAATCATGTTCAACATCCTAAACAAAACAATTCAGTGTTCACGTGTCCTCTTGTCATGATGTGGAAATGTATATAGCACATAGGGTATGTATGGATGTCAGTAGAGAAAGGGAAAAAATAAAATACAAAAAAAAAAAAAGAATAGAATGAGGGATTAAGTAATGATTTATTTTCTTCCCTTTTTTTTTTCCAATGTTTAAAATCACCCAAAATTGGCAGAACATTTTAATGTTTGAAAAAAATGAAAAAGGGAGAGTTTAAAATGATCTAATGAAAATTCCACATTTCCTAACTTTCTTTTTATAAAACGGCCATACATAGGAAGGTCCACCTAAAACCTTCAGTAATCCTCCATCCAAACATACCCTAGGAGACCACAAATCTCCTGCATGAACTTTGAAAATCATTTCATTGCATTTCAATGTTATATAAATGGATACTACCATTCTCAGAAGCCACTCTCACGTCCTTTAATGCATAAGTTCCACTTTTTGAAAATATTTCTGACCGAAATTCCTATTATGAAACCCATTTTTCAAATCAAGCCAATATTCAACAAGGAAGTTAGAAGCTACTAAAAATAATTATTAGTGTAGACTTTAGACTAGTTCAAGTGTGGCATATCAGCTAACAAACACTATTAAGACTAAACCTACTAAATAAGTTGGTCCCTTCATTTACTCTAATTGTTTCCATGTTCAAATAACACAATCCTCTTCCCATCATAAAGGAAAATAAAGAGTGCCATATGCTACCCTGAAACAAAAACCAACCTCACTGTCAACCACAAAATATCTCCATCCACCTCACAATTTGCATTCAGATCTGAAAAGGAATCAAAGCCTAAGGGGCCACTCGTACCACATGTGCAGACCAATGTCATCTTTTACAAAATGACTGTTGAACCTTTTCTCAACCCAATCCTTTATTCCTTTTTGCTTTTATTCCATTCCATTAGTAGTAATTTGTCAAACACTTCGTATGTTACAGCCTTTTTCCCTAATCATTTTTTTTTGGTGAACAGATTAAAAAGTTTCAATGTTTTAGAACAGCTCAAAGCATTAGAGGAAGAGATTATTTCATTGGGAGATAATGAGGAATTCCTTGATGACATCAAATTGATTGAGCATTCATCAATGTATGGTGACAAAAACTTGAATGAGAACTGCAACTTTAGCAGTTTAGAGGAGAATGGATATTCCAAAGGGTTTTCAGATGATAAACACTCTCCAATAGGTTCCTTGGCAAAGAAACTACTGCCATATTTAGATGCGGCTGAGAATGAGACTGATGAAACATATACACTTAAGAGACAATTGGAATCTGAATCAGTTGACATGCAAAACTCACTTCCTATACTTGAAATGGATAGCATGAGGACATCCATTAAAGAAGAGGTTGATCACATTTATGAAAGGTTACAAGCTCTTGAAATAGACAAAGAGTTTCTACAACACTACTCCTTTTAACCCAACAAGCACAGCAAAAATAAAAACTCCCAAGCCACACATAAAAACCAAAACTCGTTCACATTAACAACATGCCCCCTTAATGCAACTCGCAGGTCTAAAAAAATAAAAAGTATAACTCCTAGTCCATGAACATATTAATTAACTAAAAGGTACATCCCCATCTAATAATCTAAGATTAACAACACAGTGGATCCATGCATTATCAAAAAAACATGCCAGGTGCCTAACTGAACTCTCACAAGTGTTGAAAGCTGCCTAAATGAATGCCACCTATCCGTAAGCATGCTAGGTGCCTAAATGAATTCTTACAAGTGCTAAAAGCTGCCTAAATGACCGCCACCTGTCCCCCCTAAGCATTAACTTATCTTCACACAACCTTTAACCATTACTGCTCTGAATTTCATAAAAGCTGCCCCTGTGTGAATCTGGCACATATGGACTACTCCTAAGCTTCTTTGAGTCTAATATGTGCATTGCACCACGTACACCAATGGGGGATGTTCGTGTAGGTTATTAAGGCTACAGGGGAGGTGTTTTATAGTTGATGGACTATGGGTTTCTCTTTGAGGTCACACATATAAACTTATCTTAGTCATTAGATTATATCTTAAACCATTAATAATAGGATTAGGATTGATCAAAATTTTCCAAACTCATCTTAAAAGCTTAAGTGCATTAAATTGAAACTCAATTTAAAAGCATTATCCTACACCAAAATGAATAGCCTTTGGACTGTTAATGGTGCACTACAGCTAGCACTGGCAATGACATTTGAGTAATGTGTGCCTCCTATTGGTATACAATACCTTTTTTTTTTTTTAGTACATTGGAAAATAAGAAAATTTTTATCTAAATGTCATTTAGTTCTGCATCACCGCATTCTTTTAACAATAAAACAGGAGAAACAGGGAACACTTTCAGCAAAATAAAACTGAAAAGCAATCCAATATATAAAAGAAAAACTCACATTGGTTAAGGAAGCTCGTGGTTTTCCAACAATCCAACTGTGTTTTTCCGACAGTCCACTAACAATACAAGGGCTGAAGAGCGTGTTGCCACAATTTGTTTCTGAGAAAGCAAAACGTTAAAGTGGATTATGAATCGACTCGAAACAGTTAAGCGAAAATGAAAAAGATAACAACTGAACCTTGAGTGAAAACAAAAGTAGATGATTATAGATGATTGGATTCCTCTTCGTTGGCCTTTCTTGAGCGAAAACAAGAACGATAACCCCGCGTGATGGAGCACATGAGTTGGAGTGTACGAGTTGAAGCGTGCAGTGATTCCAAAGCACTGGTTGAGAGAAAGGGTATGAGTCGTTTGGGGGCTACAGGCATACGTAACACTACAAAGGGAAGGGGAAGGGTTTGGGGGTTACCGGGCTACAAAACGTACGAAGCAAGAGAGAAAATTGGGAGGGAGTAATGTGCTTTTAATTTTTGTTTAGGAAAAAAAATTAAAATAGGCGGGGAAGGGAAGTAAAGGGGTAAAATAAAATAAATTAATATTTTAAATAGAAGAGGTTATAAAACCTTCGCAATTTAAATAAAATTTGGCACTTTTATACCTTAATTTGAGACATAGTGCTCTAGCACTACATTTTCGTTAATCAAAGGAGGTTTTTAAAACCTCCACAAAAAACCTCCATTATTTGGCTTATTTTTTGTAGTGATCATATTGAGTGTGGTGATTTGGAAACTAATAAGTATCTTAGAATGAAATATTTCCTAAGTTCATTGATGAAGAATGCTTTTACTTGGTTTACCACATTTCCTCCAAATTTGATTTATACTTAGGTATAGTTAAAAAGGATTTTCCATGAATAATTCTTTAGAGGAGAAACTCGAGCAAGCTTGGTTGATTTAATTAACATCAAGATATTTAGTAATGAGTTAATCGATGATTATCTGAATAAATTCAAGAAAATGAAATCTTGATGTTATATGCAAATCCTTGAACATAAACTAGTTCAAATGGAAACCGTTGGCTTAAAATTTTCAATTCGAAAGAAATTGGTAAACCAACATTTAGAAGTTATGGCATAGTTAGCAAATGAGTCTATTCATTTGCTTGAATAGATTTAGGCAAATGAAGTCTCGATATTATATGCAAATCCTTGAACACGAACTAATTCGAATGGCAACCGTTGGCTTAGAATTTTCAATTTGAAAGAAATTGGTAAACCAACAGTTAAGAGATGTGGCATAGTTAACAAATAAGGTTAGGAGAATCAAAGAACTGAAATTTGAGAAAGAAAGGAATAAGAAGTTTGAAAAGATTGTTTGAAGACATAAAGTGGCTTATGTAAAAGCAACTGATAAATCAGAAAAATTAGAAACTAATTAAGAAATGAGGGAAATGATGTTAATATAGCTGAATTAAAACAAAGCCCTCCATATGTTTGTCAGATGATGAAACCTTAGGAAAATAATAAAAAATTCCCGAATCAGAGATATAGTTTTGACTTTATAAAAGCTAACAAAATTTTCTATATTCTATTAAAAGATAAGCAAATTGTGCTTAATGATGACCATAAGTTTCCTCCTTTCAAGCAAAGAAAAGGTCAAAATTATTGTAAATACCGCAATGTATTTGGCCATTAGACTAATAATTGTATTTTTTTCATGAATATGATACAGAAAGTGATTTCTGAAGGACGTTTGAAATTCGAGGAAAAATCAATGAAAGTGGACACGAATCCCTTTCAAGTTGAAGCAAATTATGTTGAGCCCATTTAGATTCTAATGGCGGATATTTGGATTGAGGAGATGTCAAAAATGGGAAGGTCACCAATGTCTAACGATGACCTTAACAAGGCTTTGGAGGAATTCAAAAAGGAAGTCACAGATGTGTTCCTGAAGGTTGGGGATACTTTGGTATATTACCTTTTGTGAAAGAAAAATGCTGAGAAGGAGGTAATGTAATGCTCCCATTATAGTGCCATGTTTGATAAATTCATTGCAAAGGCTTCCGAAGTGTTTGAAATCAATAAGAGTTATCAAAATGGTTGAGTTCTAGGCCAAATAATCGTGGAAAGCAACAAATAAACATGTTAGTGAACTATGTTTAGAAACTCGTTAACTATTTTCAAGGTAAGACTATTTATGTGCCTTGTGCGAATGTTCCTCCTAATAAATGGATAAGTCAATCCAATTTGACTCCTAAATGGCAAGCTTTTGAAGTTAAGGATGCTGTTGGTCGAATGAAAGGACTTTCTGGAATAAAAACACATCCTTCGTATGTAGTTCATAATTCCAGCTATCAAAAGAATCATTGTCAGAATGCTCTATGGGTCACTCGAAACATGACAAAAAGATAATGATAAAGGCATTAGAGATTGAGGAAAACTACATTTGAAGGACAAGGGGGCAATGCTAATAGTGGTGGGCAAAGATTTGGTGGAAAATATGTGATGAATCGAACCCCTATCATCTATTGAAAATGAAGATGAAGTAATTACAAATTGTTTTGACTTAGGATTTGAAGACTCACTGGAGGACATTTACGGGGTAATTTCTATGTTGCCTACTAAATATGCAATTCAATTAGAAGCTTCTCAAGAAATAAAAAATTTGCAAAGGAAGACTATTTCAAGGACCATTTTGTGGAAACGAAAGTAATTTGGGTTACGTAAGTTTCATGTTTAACCTCAAAATATAATGCTGCTATATTTGATCCACCAACTAAAGAGATGAAGGCCCATTTAAAGCCTTTAATCTTAACTACAATAGTATAAGGTCAGGAGCTGAATAAAAGTCTTGTGGATGGAGGGGCAACAATTAATATACTCCTATGGGCTATACTAAAAAGGTTTGGGAAAAAGGTTGATGATTTAGTTCCACATAACATAATGGTATTTGATTTTAGTAAGAAATTGTCGAAATCTAACAGTATGTTGGCCTTAGACATTATTGTTGGAAGTCATTGAAGGCCAACTATTTTTGTCATAGTACCTTCACAAGCGAGTTTTAACATTCTCCTTGGACGAGAATGGGTTCATGGAATAGGTGCAGTGCCCTCGACAATTCATCAAAAATTGTTCTTTTGGAATGAAGAACGCCAATTAGAGTTTGTAGAGGTTGACCAAAGCACTTATGAAGTGTATGCTTTGATGGTCGAACAACCTAAAAGAACATTGGTTATTACGGCCCCTTTCGAAATTAACGATTCTTATTATGTCAATAAGAAGGGAGAACTTTCTAAGTTTTTCAATTAGGATACTGAGATGGTTTTGGTCTGACTGAAGGGGTTGAATGTGTTTTAGCCACAATTGATAAATGAGTAATTCTAATTTGTATTCAAGTTTTTTTGCTCTAATGTCAACCTACATGGCTGAAAAGAACTTGGTTTCGGCCACTTTGACTGAAAATCGTCAAAGAGCAATAGAAGATTATTTAGAAGAAATAGCCTTATTGGCTAGCAAAAAAATTGGCTTTCGAAGCCTTTAACAAAGAAAAAGAAATGACTTCTGTTACTATTAAAAATAAAGAAGAAACGACTTTCGTGGCCCTTAAAATAAAATAGAAAAAGCGGCTAACTTAGCCATAAGAAAAGAAAATAAAAATGTGGCTCCCTCTACCAATGCTGAAAGAAACCATGCAGTGCTCGAGATCAAACAAGAAAATTATGATTTTACAAAGAGCAATCTCGAGCAGAGGGATTGTCAAAAGCAATCACACCTTGGATAATCAAAGGTTGGATTGTATTTATGACAATTCTCCTTTAGGCTTTGCGAAACCAATATCCCCAAATATAAAAAAGATGGAGACACAGGACCCTTTCGAGGAAATAAATGTGAGGGATAAGGTGAATCAAAGGCCCACCTATATTAGTAAATTATTAGATCTGGGACTTCAAGAAAAAATATTCTTTTGTTGCACGAATGTAAGGATTGTTTCACATGGGACTATAAGGAGATGCTTGGGTTAAGTTGAGAACTGGTCGAGCACCGATTGTTAATTTGAGAAGGGAAAAGACAAGTTAAACAAGCTCCACAAAGGTTTGCCCCTGATGTGGTAATTAAAATTAAAATAGAAATTGAAAGGCTACTGAAGGCCAAGTTTATTCAAACAACTAAATGTGTTGATTAGATCTCAAATACAGTACTTGTGCTTAAGAAAAATAGAAAATGCAAGTGTGTATAGATTTTCGAGATCAAAATTCAATAACCCCTAAAGATAAGTATTCTATGCCTATCGCTGATATGCTAGTTGATTTGGTAGCAGGTAATGAAATCTTAAGTTTATTAGATGGATATTTGGGTTATAATCAAGTTTATGTAGCTGAACAAAATATTTCAAAAACAACTTTTTGATGCCCAAGGGCATTAAGTACTTATGAATAGGTAGGCATGCCTTTTGGTTTGAAAAATGCAAGGGCTACTTACCAAAAGGTAATGAATCTTATTTTTCATAACTTGATAGTGAAATTTATGCAAGTATATATTGACGATGTTATGGTAAAATTAGAGTATAAAAGAGATCATTTAGATAATTTGAGACAATCTTTCAAAGAATGAGGAAACATAGTCTAAAAATGAACCCTATTAAGTGTGCCTTTGGTGTATCTACAAGAGAATTCTTGGGTTTTACTGTCCATAAAAAAGGAATTAAAATTGATAAAAGTAAGGCCAAGGCTATATCAGAGACTTTCCCTCCTCGAAATAAGAAATAACTCCAATTTTTGTTAGGTAAAGTGAATTTTCTACAAAGATTTATTTCTAATCTATCTGGAAAAACTAAAGTTTTTTCCCCTTAGCTTCACTTAAAGAATAAAGCTGAGTTCAGATGGGAAAAGAAACACTATGAAGCTTTCGAAGAAATCAAAGGATACTTAACCAATCCTCCAGTTATGGTTCCACTTGTTAAAAGGAAAGAGCTCAAGATGTACATATTAGTATCAGATTTGACTATTGTAAGTACGTTGGCGCAAGAAGATGTTAAATGAATCGAGAGTGATATTTATTATGTTAATTGAATTTTGAATGATGCAGAAACTAGATACAGTCGAATTGAGAAGTTATGTTTGTATTATTCCTGTACCAAGTTGAAATACTATATCAAACCATTCGATGTATGTGTTTTCTTAAACTAATATAATAAAATTTATGTTATCCAATTCTATTTTGCATAATTGAGTTGGGAAATGGGCCTTAACATTGACAGAGTTTTCTTTAACTTTTGTTCCTTTGAATTCTGTTAAAGGACAAATAGTCATTAATTTTATGGTTGATCATACTTCCCTCGAAATCAAAGAATGTTATGTGGGTATAAAACCTTGGATTTTATATTTTGATGGATCAAAACACATGAATGGATCAAGTGTGGGAATTATTATTATTTCACTAGATAATATTCCTATCAGGTTATTATTTGAAATAAAACCTACTTGTTCCAATAATGAAGTAGAATTTGAAGCCCTAATAGTTAGTTTGGAAACTTTAATCGCCTTAGGGGCCAAGAATATTTTAATTCGAGGATATTCGCAATTAGTCATTAAACAATTAACTCAAGAATATAAATGTATCAATGGGAATTTGATTAAGTATTTCTCTCGAGCTATTTTGTTACTCAACATGTTTGATGAAGTTACCTTTAAACATGTACCTCAAATAAAAAATAGTGAAGCTAATGACTTAGCTCAAATTGCATCTAGGTATAAATTATCAAACAAAAATTCAAATCTCTGATCGAAATTCGAAATAAGTTGCTTGAAGTATTCAAAGCATTGCACATAGATACCTTAATCTCTAATGATTGGAGGAAACAGTTGGCTGATTATTTAAGAGATCATAATACACCTGTTGATTGAAAAATTAAATATAGAGCACTTAACTATGTCATATTAGGTGATGAGTTGTTTAAAAAAGGTGTGGACGGAACATTACTTCGTTGCCTACAGGAAACTGAGGCATACATTACCTTAGCTGAAGTTCATGAAGGAATTTGTGGATCTCATCAGGTAGGTGAAAAAATGAAATGGGTTCTATTTCAACAAGGCTATTATTGGCCTTTTGTTTTAAAAGATTGTATAAATTATGTTAGGTCTTGTAAAGAATGCCAAAAGCATGGACCAATTCAACAAGTACCTGCTAGCAAACTACATTCGATTATTAAACCTTGGCCTTTTTTAGGACAGCCATAGATATGATAGGAAAGATTCATCCTTCTTTTATTGAAAGGTCACAAGTATATTTTGGTTACAGTTGACTACTTTACCAAATGGATAGAAGCAATTCCTCTAAAAAGTGTAGATCAAGAAGAAGTTATTAATTTTATAGAGGAATTCATTGTTTTTCGATTTGGTATTTTGAAAACAATAACAACTAATTAAGGAACCATGTTCTTTGGTTAAAAAGTTGTTCAATATGCTGAGTCTCAAAATATTAAGTTTTTAACTTCAACTCCGTATTGCACTTAAGCTAATGGACAAGTTGAAGCTATAAATAAAATTTTGATAAGTCTAATTAAGAAACATATAGGTCAAAAATCGTGTAATTAGCATGAAAACTTAAACTAAGTGTTATGGGCTTATCGAAATTCTCCTAAGGGTCGTGTGGGTGTAACTCCTTTTAAGTTGGTGTATGGTCATGAGGCTAGGGGTGTTCATAACTTGTCCCACGAACTCGGCCCAGCCCAAAGGGACTTTTAATGGGTTTGGGTTATACTGCAAATCGTCCCAACCTTGTCTAAAGTCATATATTCTTTTAAAAAGTACAATTTTTTAAACAATTATATATTGATAATACAATTTCTTGACTTAATAAATATTATTTTGTCTAATAAGATATAATATTTATATTGATATTATTTATCTTAAAATATGTATATTATAAAATATATCTTAATTGAAGTTGTATACTTCTTTAATTCTATGTTTTGAGTATATATAATTTTAAGATTAATATATTGTGCCAACAAGTGGAGTTGACTCGGTCTTATCCTAAATGTTATCAGGTCTTCATCGGGTCGAGTTCGGGTTCACAAAAATGACACTATTAAACTTTCGGGCTAAGCAAGGACATAAATAAACCTGTCCCACGAACACCCTTACATGAGGCTATGTTACCAATTGAAATTAATTTGCAATCAATTCTTCTACAAAGACAACACAAATTATCGGTTAAAGATTATTGGAATCTAATAAATTAAATAATCTTGATGATGAAAGATTAGTTGCCCTAGAGAATATTATTCGACAAAAAGAATGAGTTTCTCGATTTTATAATAAACTAGTTAAAAGTAAAACTTTTAGTGTTGGTGACTTAGTTTGGAAAGTTATTTTACCAATGGATAAAAAATTGAGAACATTCAAAAAATGGTCATTGAATTGGGATGAAAAGTATAAAGTCAAAAATGTATTCTAATAACGCTTATTTGATTCAGGAAGTTATCTTTGATAGCCAAATTGTGGAAAACAAAATGTGTAGGAAGTACTCAAGAAGGGGATGAATTGAGTACCTTAAAAAATTTTCTCAAACGTTTCAAAAATAGTAGTAGTGAGCCCCAAGTAAAATCAATTTCTAAAACTTTTCCAAAAATGAATTTAGCCCACTTACTTCCAAAGGATCAAGGATTTATGAATCACTTAGTTGAGGTAGTTGATATGATATGCATGATAATGACCAACCACAACAACTAATGATCTAATGAATGGTGCAATGTAATGATTATGTCTCCTTAATGTACAATGTAATGCAAATAATGAATACCCTAAGATAATGCAGCAAAATTACAAGCGAAAACACAAATTCAATGTATGATGGATAGAATAAGATCAACAAGTATTTAATTGAATGAAAAATTATGTTGTTTCAATTACTTATAGTCATTGTTAGGTCAATTTCCAATAATTCCAATCCAAACAACAAAATTAAAAAGGAGTTAGGGTTTAGAAGAGTGCACAAGGGAATTTATACTAAGAGTGTAACCACTAAATTTCTCTTATACTTGAGAGCTACATCCAGTCCCCAATCCAAAGGATAACCACTAAATTTCTCTTATATACAAAGATACCTCACTTTGTGGATGGGATACCTCAGCCAAGAACCCTAAACTCTTCTCTAATGAGAAATCCTAAAGATAGCCTCACCCTAGTTGCTTGAATGCATCATTAAGAAGTCATAATTCTTGTATAAGGTTCAGTAAGAACCCAAAAAGCACATAATCCTAGCATGCAAGAACTTAATTTAATGAGAGAACAATGAGAGCAAGTAGTGAAGATGTTTTGGCAGAGTTTCCCCTTATTTTTTAAAGGTGTTCACTCTTGTAAAAAGTGTAAAAATAGTATTTAAATATGGGCTTTCAAAATCTGTTCCAGGAATGGAGTATTCAAATACTTCTGCAGGTATTCAAATAATTTTACTTGAAGTATTTGAATACTTGTTGTTGTATTCAAATACTTTGTGTCAGAGCATTCGAATACTTCCTACAAGATTTAGAAGTTTGTTCTTTGTAAGTGATTTTCTTGCAAGGGTATTCAAATGCTTCCATAAGGTATTCTATTACTTGTCCTTGAAAGTGAAAAATATCATTTTCTAAAGTATTCGATGACATTTTAAAGAACATTCAAGTATGGGAATACTTCACAACCAATCTAAAACAATTAAGAAGCCTATATCCCTTTTAAAAACATTTTCATAAAACCAATGGGAAAACCAAATTACCAAAGCGCTTATGCACTTAATGATAAGCACAACTAACTAAAAGATAATTTAGGGGCATTCAAAGTCAATAAGAAGATAACAAATTCAACTCAAATGGAATAAATCAAAAGGGGATCGAGGAGATGGAATCACTAAAACATAAAGACATCCAAATGGAGAACTCATGTGACGTAGCATCATCTTGTTCACTTCATGATCAACTATAATCTCCACAATCTCCCCTTTTTTTATGATGACAATCTCCTTGACAACCTTTGTCAATGCCTTCATCAACACCCATCTTATTAAGGTGTAGGGGTAGATAAAAGAATGTGTGCATCTCTTGTACTAACTCTTGCAAATGTTATGTTTGCTCCCCTTGCATATGTGCATACCTGCAAGGCAAAGAAAACTAGTCTTTATCCCATTTTGGCATTATCAAAAAGAGAAAAACACATAAAGTAATGCGCAACAAAAGAAGGCGAAAGAAGATACTAAATGACCAAACAAACATACTAATATGACATTAATCAAAGGGTTAAAATATATGATAATCAAAGTACATAGCCAAGTGATCATAATACAAGTCAAAGTACATAATTGGATAGCCTATACTAGACATGACTACATCATAATCAAAGTACATCAAAAGTCAACAAAATACATCCAAGTCAAACATAATCATCCTAAAAAGCTAAAGTAAGACATCCTCAAGCATCACCTTTGTCATCGTCATCATCAATAATGTGAGTCCTCAACCTCTTAAGCTACTTAGAGATATTTGAGATGTCTGTAGAGAGCCTGTCATATCGTTCATTAATAGAATGAAACTCATGCCTAACCATGTGGTATAGATCATCAAATCGTTAATCAAGCTAGGTAAAATGTCCATCAAATTGTATAAAGCGCTCAACAACAAACCTCCAAAAGGAATCAGTAAACTCAACTGGTGCAAGCTGAGGCTCAAGAGCAAGAAGAAAGGAGCAAGAGGAGGGCCAAAATTAGCATCAATGTCAATGTGGATCTGATCATCCATATCAGCAAACTATGCAAAGTTCATATCTAGATGCCTCTGTGTCCAAGTGCCATCATCGCTTCATTGGACGTGCATCTTACTCAAAGTAGTCTTACCAAGTTTACCACGTAGAGGCAAAGTGGTAACAGTAACAGAAACATAAAAAAGAGTGATAAATGCCTGAAACAAGTAGGCACGTGAAATCTAAGTAGAAAGACGATTTCTACTAGCAAGCCAACTGTTGCTGATAAAGAGGGGCCAATGAATCTTCACATTGTGGCAGAGATAATGAATCAAAACTAGTCATCCTCCAAAACCACACTAAAGTTCCTAAGGCGAGGATGAAGAATCTTAGCAACCATATATGTCAAGCAACGCCTTTCCATAATTAATAAACCGACCTTAGTCTTCCTTTCACCATGGTCAGGGTGGTTTGGATCATGCAAGGAATAAGAAACAACATTGTCCTTATGATAGTCTACAAGGTTAGTAGGGGAAACATAGAAATTACCTATAAAAGACAGGTCAACAGTAGTGGTCCAATCCTGTGGATGAATGGTAAACTCCTTCTTCACGACCTTATAGTGAAGAATCCCATCATCACCTTTAGTTAGCCCCGCAATAAAAGCACGTACAAGATTAGGGGAGTAAGAAAGAGAGATGGAGAAATAATTTGCTTCAACCTTTATCTCACCAAGAGGTTAGGAAACTTAAACCCCTGCTCCTCAAGGAAAGCAAAATCCAAAGACACGGGATTTAGGATCTCTTACAAATGGAACTTTTGCATAAACGTCCTAAATTGGCGATCAGAATCAAACTAGAAGCGTATGTTGTTGGAGACATTATCATCCATCTCCCTATTAGAATTATAATGATGAGACCTAGAGTGCTCGGAGTGGGAAGTGGAATGGGTAGAAAAGGAATGAGAAGAGTGACTACCTAAATACTCCTCAGACTTATTAAAGTTGTGCTCAAGGACAATAGGTGAATTGGGGGTGTTGGAATCCATACGCCTTTTCGTGCGACGTTTCCTAAACACTAAAGAATTGAAAGCAGCAATATGAGAACTTTTACGAGTAGGTGGAGCAGCAGAAGTAGAGCCACCACCATGAGTGTGAGGTCTCCTCATAGACATAATGCCCAAACAACTCAAGGAATAATGAAAAACTAAGATAAACTATGGAGAATAGGGTTTGGAGAGTTTTTAGAATGGTTTTTGTGAGGTATGTGAGAGAAATGAACAATAGGGATATATATAGAAAGAAATTAGAACATTGGGACATATCAGACCGTTGAGTATTCGAATACTTTTTGGAGTATTTGAATACTCCAGACAGGGTATTTGAATACTGCTTCAAGTATTTGAATACTGATCAAGAGTATTTGAATACCTTGACTAGATAGCAACAAATACAGAGTTGTCATTTAACCAAAATTCATTTAAACTATACCCAAACATGCAAACATACATGAAAATACATAAGATTACAATTCAAATTCATATAAAATCAATCTAACACGAACCAAACATCAATCATACAAACACCAAACATGAAAGACAAATAGATACATATATAAATAAGTCACAAGCCATGTAGACAAATATCAATCAATGCATGACTCATCTATGATGCTAAGCTCTCTCCTAATGTAGAAAAAACTCTCTTTAGCTAGAGGTTTGGTGAAAATATCTGTTGGTTGCCTGTTACTCTTAGCAAACTATAGAACACAATCACCATTTTGAACATGATCTTTAATGAAATAATGCCTAATCTCAATATGCTTAGTTTACAAATGCATGATAAGATTCTTAGTGAGATTTATGACACTAGTGTTATTACAACTAAAAGGAATATGATCAAGCTTAATTCCATAATCTATCAATTGTTGTCTCATCCAAAGGATTTGTGAGTAACAACTACCAACAACTATATACTCTACCTCGACAGTAGATAATGCAACACTCACCTGTTTCTTACTAAATCATAAGACTAATGCATTTCCAAATATGTGACATGTACCACTAATACTCTTTCTATCCAACTTGCATCCCATAAAGTCAGAATCAAAGTAACCTACTAAATTAGCACTAGAACCCTTAGGATACCAAAGTCCTATATGAGTGGTTCCTATAAGATATTTCATGATGTGCTTAACAGCCTTAAAGTGAGACTCCTTAGGACATGATTGATATCTAGCACACATGCAAACACTAAACATAATGTCAGGCCTACTAGCAATTAAGTATAATAAGGATCCAATGATACTATGATACAAGGTTACCTCAATAAGCTTTTTTTTCTCATCCTTATCAAGGTAAAATGAGACGCTCATAGGTGTGGGTGCTTTTTTAGCCTTGTCCATGCCAAATCTTTTGAGAAGCTCCTTGCAATACTTAGATTGGTTGATGAAGGTACTACTTTGGGATTGTTTAATTTGCACCCTAAGAAAAATGTCAATTCTCCCATCATTGACATCTCAAACTCATTCCTCATAATATTTGAAAAATTCATGTAAAGAAAGTTGTTAGTGGCACCAAAAATAATATCATCAACATATATTTGGACTATAAGAATGTCATTTCCCTTTTTCATGACAAAAAGAGTTGTATCAACCTTCCCTCTTTCAAAACCTTTTTTCCAATAAAAACTTACTAAGCCTCTTATACTAAGCTCTAAAAGCATGTTGCAATCCATAGAGAGCCTTTTTAAGTTTATAGACGTAGTTAGGTTTTTCAAAACTTTCAAAATCGGGAGGTTAATCAACTTGCATCTCTTCTTGAATCAATCCATTGAGAAAAGCACTCTTAAAATCCATTTGGTACAATTTAAAATTCATGAAACAAGCATAAGCAAGCAACAATCAAATAGCTTCTAAACTAGCAACTGGAGCACAGGTTTCATCACAATCTATTCCTTCCTTTTGATTATATCCTTTAGCTACTAACCTAGCTTTGTTTCTAACAATTAAGCCATTTTCATCTAGCTTGTTTCTAAACACCATTTAGTGCTAATTATTTGTTTATTAGGAGGCCTAAGAACTAATTCCGAAACATCATTCCTAACAAATTGATTAAGCTCCTCTTGCATGACAATCATCCAAGATTCATCATTTAAGGCTTCATTAATAGTTTTAGGTTCAATTTGAGACACAAAACACATATAATGGCATGCTTCCTTAAAAGAAGATCTAGTGGATACTCTCTTTGATATTTCTCTAATGATGTTGTCTAATGGATGATCTTTCTTTGTCCTCCACTCCTTAGGCAAATCATGTGAAGCATCTTTATGTGGTGTCTCTTAAACTTTGATCTCTTCTATATCTTTTGTTACACATTCCTCATTTGAACACATTCGCATATCTACAAAATCATCGCAAGAACCTTTCCCAACAATTGGGGGCTAGCCTCATCAAATACAACATGAATGGATTTTTCAATTTCCATGGTCCTTTTATTGAATAATCTATATGCCTTACTAAAGTTAGAATATCTAAGGAAGACACCTTCATCGGATTTAGCATCAAACTTTCTGAAGTTATCCTTGCCATTATTCAAAATGAAGCATTTACAACCAAACACATGCAAATGAGATATGTTAGGCTTTCTATCCTTAAAATGCTTATAAGGGGGTTTTGTTAAGGATGGGTATAATTAAGAATCTAATCATGACATACCAAGCAGTATTAATCGCATCTGCCTAAAAATACTTAGGTAGTTTAGACTCATTTAGCGTTGTCCTAACAAGTTCCTCTAGTGACCTATTCTTTCGCTCAACTACTCTGTTTTGTTCATGTGTTCTACATGAAGAAAAGTTATGTTTAATACTATACTGATCACAAAATGTATCAAATGCATGATTCTCAAACTCTCCACCATGGTCACTTTGAATGTATGCAATCTTATGGTCTTTCTCATTTTGCAATTGTTTAGTTAGCCTCTTGAATGCATGAAATGCATCATGTTTATGTGCAATGAACAATGTCCAAATATACCTTGAGAAATCATCAGCAACTACTAAGGCATACAAATTACCACCAAAGCTCATGACCCTTGAAGGTCCAAACAGATCCATGTGAAGCAATTGTAAAGATCTAGATGTAGATACAATATTCTTAGGCTTAAAACTTGATTTAGTTTGTTTGCCCTTGATGCAAACATCATATAAGCCATCGTATTCAAATTTCATTTTAGGTAAGCTAATAACCAATTTAGTAATTAACTTATTTAAGTGATCCATGTAGATGTGAGAAATTCTTCTATGCCAAATTGAAGCATCATTTTCTTTTGAAACCAAACATGAAATGTTAGCACTATGAATGTCATCAATATCAAGCATATAAATATTATTCACTTTAGTTCCAACAAATTTGATTTGTTTATCAATGATATGCTCAACCATGCAACATTTTCATCAAATATAACCCTATATCCTTTATCACATAATTGACTAATGCTAAGCAAATTATGATTCAAGCCATCTACATATAAAACATTTTCAATTGGAGTGTTGTGAGATTTACCAATTCAACTTTTACCAAGGATTTTTCCTCTTATGTTGTCTCCATATGTTACATATCCTTCCTTTCTTGTAGAGAGATGGGGAAACTTGGATAAATCTCCGGTTATGTGCTTTGAGCAACTACTTTCAAGATACCACTATTTGCTTTGGCGCTTTAAGTACACCTACAACACATAGTAATTTAGATACCCAATTTATGGTTTGAGTCCTTGAAGGTTAGCTTTGGGAACCAAGCCTTTTGGAACCTAAAGCAAGTTATAATGCTCAATATCTTTCTTCTTAATCAAGCATTTAACAACTACATGACCATCTTTGCAACATAATGGCATTTGACTTGCTTTCTTGGTCTAACAAAATGAGTGCCTTTAAACTTTCTTTTAGCATAAAAGGAGTTGGGATTATACCCTAAGCCATTTTTAACAAAGGTAGTGTTTTGTTGACCAAGTAAGGCATTCAAGTTATTCCTACCATTTGTGAGCTTTGTAAAATAGTTTTTCAAATCTTTATTTTCAAGCTTAAGTGGATGGAGGTGTATCATGAGATGTGTGTACATGCTCTCTAATGTCTTTAGCCATTTTATTTATAAAGCCATACACGGTTTCATTTTCAAACACAAGCTTATCATCCTTATTTTTAAGTCTTTCTATTTCCATGGTTAAGTTCATTTTATCTTGCTCTAGATGTGACGTTAAAACTTTTGGCTTAGTTACTGTTCTAGCAAATTCCATGGATTCTTGATGCAATTCCTCAAATGCTTGATGCAATTATCATAATTATAAGATAGAGCAAAGTCACCATTACTAACTTTACTCTCACTTTCATGATTGACCATAACGAAAATGTTTGCTTCTTCATCATCCTCCTTCTCACTTGATGAACTCATGTCATTATCATCCCAAGCTATATATGCTCTTTTAGGCTTTATCTTGGAAGTCATCTTTTCCTCCTTCTTTATGTTAGGGTGTACACTCAAACTTGATGTGACTAGGTCTTCCATATTCATAGCATGTAGGAGTTGAAGAGTCTTCCTTCTTCTTCTTACTTTTGGACTTCCTGTTGTTGTTGCCTTTATTCTTAAAGAACTTTTCAAACTCCTTCACAAGCATGTTGAAGTGTTCCTCTTGTAGTTCTCCAAAAGAGAAATCATCACTTTCAAATTCATTTTCCACTTTTGAATACGTCACAAGTGCAAGCTCTTTCTTCTTTTTATCTACTTCCTTACTTGGTTATAGCCTTGTGAGTTCCAATTCATGTTCTTGAAGCTTTCCAAAAAGTGTGGCCAAGCTCATAGATCATAGGTCCTTAGATTTGGCTATTGCGGTCACCTTTGGTCGCCATTCCCTACTAAGACATCTTAACTTTGTTAATGAGGTCTTCATTATTAAATTCCTTTCCCAATGCAATGTGTAACACCCCAAATTTCAAGTACTAGAAATAAACCACGAGGTAACTCTTAGTAGGACCCTTCCCTTGTGTTATTAGACAAAAAATGCCTTAAAAGTTATTCTTATTATATTTCTTATTATTACTGTTTCTATTCTTATTAATATTATATTTATTATTGTTGTTGTATAAGTTGTTGTTGTTGTTGTTATTATTATTATTATTATTACTATTATTGTGTTGTGTTGATGTTATTATATTTATTATTATTATTATTATTGTTGTTGTTATTAATGCCTTAATATTATAAATTAGTAGGAATATTATCATAGAATTCAAAAGAGCATCTAAGGCCCAATAGGGGGACTAAAGCCCACTAAGCTACATACTCACCTACATGTTATAAGAAAGAAATAGAGAAGGAGGGTTAGGTTTAGCCGTCACAAAATAGAAGAAGAAAAAAGTTAGAGAGAATGAGGAGAAGAAGGGAAGAAGAAGAGGAAGAGAAGGAGGAAAAATAGAAACTGGAGAATCCAAACCCTAGAACTCAACTTTGCATGTCCACAAAGGTGAGTGCTCTCCCCTATATTCTTCCTTGTCTTTTATGTTGTTATTTTTCATCTATTTACCTTTCCCCCCTCCTTATGCGTAAGATTAGGGATTTGATGGATTTTGAAGGAATTGTGAGGAAGTAAGGAATTCATAGATTAGATAGTCTTTTGGTGACTTTTCTTCAAAAATTGGATTTTGCCTTGACGCTGGGCGCGCAGACCTGCTGGGCAGGTTGGGTCTTGATGCGGACCTGCTGGGCGGGGTGCGATACCCGCTGAGCGGGTTGGGTTTCGGCGAGAACTAGCTGGGCGAGTTCGCTGGACCGCTGGGCGGATACGACTTTTGCTATTACGTTTCTTATGTTTGTGAACTCCTTTTGGCAGTGTTTAACTCATTGTTATTTGTTTTTTTATGTCTTGTTGAGTTTATATTGTATGGTTGTTATTTACCTTAAAAATATGAGTGTGATATGAAATTGTGCCTATGATTCATGATAAAAGTCTATGAAAGTTGTAAGCATTATATGTGATCATGCATCATAACATTTGAGTTATGTGATGAGGAAAGTATATAGGAATCTGGCTAGTGGAGGCCGTGATAGGTTGTTTGACCTTAGCCTTGGGGGTTATTCGGTTGGGAAAACTCCAATGGTCCATGCTGATCCTATGGAGCCGAGGTGTACTGGCAAAACTGGGTAACCCTGACTAGTCACCGAGGGATATCATGCTAGTTGAGGGTGCAAAAGCCGAAGGCATCAGTATCGATAACGCTTCTTATGGCCTGCATTTACTCCTAGTCTACTTTTTGAAAAGTTTAGGTTAGTACCACATGTGCATAAGTAGTGGTTTAGGAACATCGCACGCATATGTATCTTGTTGTAATGTGATATGTTGAAGTGTGCTACATTCTAGTTGTGTGAATTCTATGTGACCTTGTTCATAAGCAAATGATGTAATGTGTACACGTGTGAAAATGTGATTGTGTATTGTGATGAATTGTCAAGATTATGTATATGTGCTCATGTTATGTATGTATGTCATGCTTACTTGATGAAACAAAACAATGTGTATGTCTAGTTACTAGGCAAAAGATGTGAAATAAATGTATGCTTGTAATTAAAATTGTGTTTGCTACCTCAAGGATAAGTGAGAGGCTAGGTCCTAGGATAGTGTTGTGAGGGTCCTAGTTAGATAATAATAGTTGTGAACGAGGTAGAAAAAGAGTGAATCCCCACACAGCGTAATAGAAAGGTATAAGACAAATAAGAGAGAACAAAATGACGGTATTAAGGTGAGTGTTAAGGGAGGGTCAAAAGTATTTTAGAATGTCTGTGACCTTAGACTTGACCCATAGAGAACAACCTTAAATATTAAAAGAAAGAAAAGTAAAATCTAAACATGAAGGGTTTAAATCCTAGAGAGCATTTTGGGTAAGAAAGAGTTCTTAGGTTGAGAATGAGATAATAAACTAATATAACAGTCAGGAGAATGAGAGAGTAGTTAACACGAAAAGTATTGAAGATTAAAAGGTGTAGATTAGATCGTAGGTATGGCGAATTATGAGAGACCTAGTGAGTTTAAAGCTATAAAAGATAAATGATGAGAGTTGTTTGAATAGAAAAGTGTAACCCAACCGTAGAGTCCTTAAAGCACTCACTGAGACATTATGTCTCATTCCTTTAAGTTTCCCATTTTTCAGGATACAGGTGAAGACATGTGCATATGGAGCTTGGAGTCAGGTGCAAGAAAACGTAGTCTAGTTTATATTATGTTTTTGTATTCTTTTTATATTTTGTACGATACCTTCGGGTGATAAATAAGTTATATTTGGCATGTAGGTTTTTTTTATTGTATTGTTCGTATATAATATTTAATTATATTTATGTGTAGCATTTGTATGTTGTTTCTACCTTTTTAAGTCTTTTTTTTTTAAATCTAGACCTAGTTACAGTAATGCCCCTTAGGGTGTTACATTATGGTATTAGAGCAAGTTGATCTTTCAACCTGTGTGTTATGTGTCTTCTATGTTTCCTATGTGTACTCTGAGAAATTGTTTGACATTGTTTGAGTTACATTGAGTGTTTTTGATTACTTGCTATGCCATAAATCGTAACTATCTTGTCATGGAATATTGAGACTGGCCACCTCAATACTTCGTGCAATGTAGGTGGGACGAATGGTGAGTAAAAATCGAGTCTAAAGTTAGTTACCCTAGAATTCCCTAGTAGAAGCTTCATTTAGCCAACCTAACTCTAAGTAAAGAACGTTAGAAGGGGCAGAGAGTAGCCAAAGAAAACTAATTATAGAGACCTTAGAATTCAAGATTTGTTGAAACTTGAATGAGTTAACTATCATTCCTTAGGGGCTATAACCCCACTAAGGGGAAAGCTAGCAGAGAGGTGCGATAGATAAGATTACCTTTTCAGGGATACCTTTAAAGTAAGAGAATTTAAGATAGTATTTTCAAAGAGACACCTCTTAGGAAGAGCGAAATCATAAAAGGAAGTTAGGAGTGCGCAGCAAAAGCGTGACAATAGGAAGAGGAAATGTTTAGGACCTCACCAACCTGAGGAACACAAGAGAAATGAGAGACATCAGATGTAAAAGAGTCCTAGAACAAAAGAATGTCCCAAGTGTCGTAAAACCATGAGTGCGTGTGTTTGCTTAACCTAAGTGTCCTGCTAGTGTTAGGGAATGTCTTAGCTCTAAGAAGGAAGAAACGATCAACCCTATACCCCTAGTTGTAGTGGGCCTTCATTTCAAGTATTAGAGAAACCAACAAGGATGACGAGCTTACCCTAAGTATATGTTCCCCAAGTGATAGACCTTTTTGGTTGTTTGCATGTCCTAAGGACATTATATTCCTTTTCTTATTGTGCGAAGGATGAGGAGTTATTTCCAAACTCCTTGTCCTTACTTAAATGCTTGTGTGTATAGATATAGATTGTTTCAGCGCATGCTTTCACTGATTGATATGATGATCCTTAGGTGGGAATGTTGTTGCACTTGGTGTGGTTTGTACTAGACAAGCCAAGTTATGTTGCTTCATCAAGAATTTTCTTTGATTGTTATATGTGCCTATTTTGTGTGTTAGAACATAAGATGTGTGTTTGTTCACTAAATGGTATCAAAGTTGATTGTCGATGTCTCGGAAAGGGTTACGGAGGGTTTTGACCGGTGGAGGGTTCTGACCAACAAGAAAGTTGAGTGAAGTGTCACCGAGTGAAGTGTCATAGAGTGTGAGCTGCCGAGATGTCGAAGAAAGTGTTATGATATGAACTTTGGAATTATGAGGTGTTACATAAATGGTAGATGTAAAATGAATTTATCCTTTTGCATGCATCCCCACTCCCCATATATGTTTCACCTTGGTATTGTATTATATTTTGGTTAACTATAATAATAACATAATCGTCTTGATTACTCTTTTTTTCTCTTGATGTCTTGTTTGAATATAATTGGTCTAATTTAACTAAGGAGTTGAGTAATTTACATGATTTGGGGGTGAGAAGTAGGAGTGCTGATATTGTATGTTGAGTTTGAGTTTAACATTTTAGGTTTGATGCACGACTATTCTTTATGAAATACATTCGTGCTGATAGCCCTAAGAGTAAAATATGAACACATGTTTACACGTGTCATTACATAACTTGTAGGGATAAATGTTAATGATGTATATGTCCAATGTATGCAAACTATGTGATGTTGTGATGTCCTCCTTAGTTGCTTCTACTTGCTTTTTATTTTTTATTTTATTTATTTCTATTTATTTATTTTTGTATTGTTAAGGGCTTAGTAAGGGGTAGTTGAGTGTCTTTTGTGCCTTGGGATCGTGAGTTAGAGTATAGTTGTCTTAGGATGAACGAATGATGACCTAGGTTTCAAGTAGCTTATATCCTACAAGAAAAGCGTTATCAAAGGTAAACCAATGTAGGACCAAATCCTGTGAATAGGAAACCCTTGAGTACCTCTAGAGTTGGATTGATAACGACATTTATGAATCCTAGCCCATAAGTGACCTGAGTGATGATGGATTAGAGTCACCATGTAGAGGAGCCTTGTGAGCTACACCTAGTGGAGACATATAAGAACGGATTTCTAAATATCACACCTACTAGATAGAAACCTAGAAAGAGTTACATCTAGAAGAGGCTTGACGCACTAAGAAGGAATGCCCAACCACCTTTAACATTTTTAGATAGCTACCCCAAGTTAAAACTACTTGACCCTAGAGTTGCATTTAAGGATTAGGCCTGGACAAAGATGAATGGATGATGGTAGTTGCCTATCTAGTAGAACCCATTTATTCATATGATTTCTTAAACTAGTTTAAGTACAAGATGAAGTCTTATAGAAAACCTTTTATCAAGAGAAGAAATTTTTTTTAGGAAAAAGTTAAGGAAGAATCATAGATTATTTAGAATTAAAATTGTTCAAGAGGCAATTAGAGGGATGAATCTTCAGTGATCACAAAGGATGAGTAGGTGAGCAATCATGAACATGTTTTTACGCTTTGATTTTTGAGGACAAAAATATTTTGAGGTAGAGTTGTAACACCCCAAATTTCAAGTACTAGAAATAAACCACGAGGTAACTCTTAGTAAGACCCTTCCCTTGTGTTATTAGACAAAAAATGCCTTAAAAGTTATTCTTATTATATTTCTTATTATACTGTTTCTATTCTTATTAATATTATATTTATTATTGTTGTTGTATAAGTTGTTGTTGTTGTTGTTATTATTATTATTATTATTACTATTATTGTGTTGTGTTGATGTTATTATATTTATTATTATTATTATTGTTGTTGTTGTTATTAATGCCTTAATATTATAAATTAGTAGAAATATTATCATAGAATTCAAAAGAGCATCTAAGGCCCAATAGGGGGACTAAAGCCCACTAAGCTACATACTCACCTACATGTTATAAGAAGGAAATAGAGAATGAGGGTTAGGTTTAGCCGTCACAAAATAGAAGAAGAAAAAAGTTAGAGAGAATGAGGAAAAGAAGGGAAGAAGAAAAGGAAGAGAAGGAGGAAGAATAGAAACCGGAGAATCCAAACCCTAGAACTCAACTTTGTATGCCACAAAGGTGAGTGCTCTCCCCCATATTCTTCCTTGTCTTTTATGATGTTATTTTCATCTATTTACCTTTTCCCCCTCCTTATGCGTAAGATTAGGGATTTGATGGGTTTTGAAAGAATTGTGAGGAAGTAAGGAATTCATAGATTAGATAGTCTTTGGTGACTTTTCTTCAAAAATTGGATTTTGCCTTGGTGCTGGGCGCGCAGACCCGCTGGGCAGGTTGGGTCTTGACACGGACTTGCTGGGCGAGGTGCGATACCTGCTGAGCGGGTTAGGTTTCGGCGCGAACCCGCTAGGCGGGTTCACTGGACCTCTGGGCGAATACGACTTTTGCTATTATGTTCCGTATGTTTGTGAACTCCTTTTGGCAGTGTTTAACTCATTGTTATTTGTTTTTTTATGTCTTGTTGAGTTTATATTGTATGGTTGTTATTTACCTTAAAAATATGAGTGTGATATGAAATTGTGCCTATGATTCATGATAAAAGTTTATGAAAGTTGTAAGCATTATATGTGACCATGCATCATAACATTTGAGTTATGTGATGAGGAAAGTATATAGGAATCTGGCTGGTGGAGGCCGTGATGGGTTGTTTAACCTTAGCCTTGGAGGTTATCCGGTTGGGAAAACTCCAATGGTCCATGCTGATCTCATGGAGCTGGGGCATACTGGCAAAATTGGGTAACCCTAACTAGTCACCGGGGGATATCATGCTAGTTGAGGGTGTGAAAGCCGAAGGCATCGGTACCGATGACGCTTCTTATGGCCTGCATTTACTCATAGTCTACTTTCCGAAAAGTTTAGGTTGGTACCACATGTGCATGAGTAGTGGTTTAGGAACATCGCACACATATGTATCTTATTGTAGTGTGATATGTTGAAGTGTGCTACGTTCTAATTGTGTGAATTCTATGTGACCTTGTTCATAAGTGAATGATGTAATGTGTACACGTGTGAAAATGTGATTGTGTATTGTGATGAATTGTCAAGATTATGTATATGTGCTCATGTTATGTATGTATGTCATGCTTACTTGATGAAACAAAACAATATGTATATCTAGTTACTAGGCAAAAGATGTGAAATAAATGTATGCTTGTAATTAAAATTGTGTTTGCTACCTCAAGGATAAGTGAGAGGCTAGGCTCTAGGATAGTGTTGTAAGGGTCCTAGTTGGATAATAATTGTTGTGAATGAGGTAGAGAAAGAGTGAATCCCCACACAGCATAATAGAAAGGTATAAGATAAATAAGAGAGAACAAAATGACGGTATTAAGGTGAGTGTTAAGGGAGGGTCAAAAGTATTTTAGAATGTCTGTGACCTTAGACTTGACCCATAGAGAACAACCTTAAATATTAAAAGAAAGAAAAGTAAAATCTAAACATGAAAGGTTTAAATACTAGAGAGCATTTTGGGTAAGAAAGAGTTCTTAGGTTGAGAATGAGATAGTAAGCTAATATAACAGTCAGGAGAATGAGAAGGTAGTTAACACAGAAAAGTATTGAAGATTAAAAGGTGTAGATTAGACCGTAGGTATGGCGAATTATGAGAGACCTAGTAAGTTTAAAGCCATAAAAGATAAATGATGAGGGTTGTTCGAATAGAAGAGTGTAACCCAGCCGTAGAGTCCTTAAAGCACTCACTGAGACATTATGTCTCATTCCTTTAAGTGTCCCATTTTTCAGGATACAGGTGAAGAGATGCGTAGATGGAGCTTGGAGTCAGGTGCAAGAAAACGTAGTCTAGTTTATATTATGTTTTTGTATTCTTTTTATATTTTGTACGATACTTTTGGGTGATAGATAAGCTATATTTGGCATGTAGGTTTTTTTTATTGTATTGTTCGTATATAATATTTAATTATATTATGCATAGCATTTGTATGTTGTTTCTACCTTTTTAAGTTTGTTTTTTTTTTAAAATCTAGACCTAGTTACGGTAATGCTCCTTAGGGTGTTACACAATGAGATGATTTACAATGTATATGAACATCTTTTGCATATCAACTATAGACTCACCATAATGCATCCTAAAGAGTTCATACTTATAGGTTAATGTATTCATTCTAGCCTTTTTTACTTCATTAGTTCCCTCATGAGTCACTCTCAATGTGTCCCACATCTCCTTGCTAGATGTGCATGTTGACATTCTAAAGAACTCATCTATGCCTAGACCAATGGTTATGATGTTCTTAGCCTTAAAGTCAAGTTGCACTAACCTCTTCTCCTCACTAGTTCACAGACTCTTAGGTTTCGGTTTTTTGTACATTTTCCACTACATGCATGGGTACATGTAGTCCATTGTCTATAATCTCCCACATATTTATATTAATGGCCTCAATAAACATTTTCATTTTTGCCTTCCAA
>QUWT01000169.1:0-22256 GCA_004329165.1 Spatholobus suberectus | reverse complement strand
TATACATTCATCAACAAAAATACACCAAAGAACTACTTAAAAAGTATAAGATGGATGAATCAAAGCCTATGAGTACTCTAATGCAATCCGTATGTTGTCATGACAAAGGACGAATCAGGTAAACCAATAGACTAGACTGTCTACAAAGGTATGATTGGCTCACTTCTCTATTTAACTGCAAGTAGACCAGATATTATGCATAGCGTCTGCTTATGTGCCATATTTCAATCTGATCTTAGAGAGTCTCACTTGAAAGTTGTTAAAAAGATTTTTAGATATCTTGTTGGTACCTCTAACCTAAGTATGTTCTCTGAGAAAAATAGAGATTTCAGGTTAGTAAGATACTGTGATGCAGACTATGCTGGTGACAAAATTGAAAGTAAAAGCACAAGTGGTGGATGTCACTTCATCGGATCGTGTCTTATATCCTGGACCAGCAAGAAGCAAAACTCAATTGCACTTTCTACTGCTGAAGCAGAATATGTATCAACTGTTAGTTGTTTTATAGCTTTTATGGGTAAAATATCAACTTGAAGATTACTTTAGCTTTGAGCATAACATTCCAGTATTATGTGACAATACTAGTGCAATCAATTTATCTAAAAACCTTATTCAGCATTCTAAAGCAAAGCATATAGAAATAAGACATCATTTTATTCGCAATTATGTTCAAAAAGGTGTTTTTGATATTAGATTTGTTGATACAGACCATCAATGGGCTGACATATTTACAAAAGCTTTACCTGAAGGACGCTTTAACTTTATCTTAGAAATTTGTGCTTGAAAGTTTTGCATGAGTAAAACGTCTTACATTCATCATCTTTATTAATTTAATTTTCGTCTTACTCTACATCATCTTACACTTTATTATACTCCATCTTACTAACTCATAATTCTTTGAATATGTAAAGCTTTTATTTATTCGTTTGATCTTTCCCCTCATAATTATTCATCGATAACCTCTAAAGAAACATGCGTCTTCCTCTTTGCCACATCAAGTCGTCAAAAATGCTCGTTCTTTCAGTACTTTCAAACTTCACATATATTCAAAATAACCGCTTGTTCTTTCTCTTTACACTCTCTGAAAACCCTTCATACTCTTTGTACTCAAACTCTCTCACTTTCACTCTCAACACCTCAACCTCTCAAACCTGCATTCATGGCCACTCAGAAACAGCTTGTCCCTATGGAGAGATTCCTAGAAAGTGACTTTATTGCTGAAAATGGGTTGACCTAAAGAGACTGGAAGAAGAAGGATTTCCTCTGCGTATGTACATCAAGAATATTGGATGGGAATCATTCGTCCAGAAGCGAACTACCTGGTATCATCCCCCATATGCCTACTTCTGGGCTTCTGCGTCTGAGGTAAATGGAACCATCATTGGAACTGTAGACAACCAAACCATCATCATCTCAATGGACACCATTGAAACAGTATCTGGCTGCAAGGAAGAAGGCAACTTGTTCACAAAAGACTAAGAGAAAGTCATCAACCCAAAAATAGTCGAGTTGGCATTGTATAGAAACCCTAAACCCCAAACTAACAACAAAGATGTTTTGAAGAGGTTTCTATACTCTTCAAACATGAAGCTGGAATCTAGACCTATCCTCCAAGGACAGATTCTGCATATAAAAGATGTTAACGGGTCAGAAGGTCAACTTGCCTACTCTTATCTTGGACAATTGGCAGTCATGCCTCACCAAGTCAAAGGAGAGCTCCAAAGGCAAATAGAGGTATCCCATTCCTATGCAATGCTTTTTCACTGAGATTATTAGATTGGCTGGCGCTAATGAATCTGGATGCGAGAAGAAGAAACAAGGTTCTGAGATTGACGTATTTATAATCAGGAAGATGAGGATAGCCCATCTGTTTACTGGATACATAGCCAAACATCCTAAGTTGGCTCTAATCAAGGAAGAACCCCGTGAAGAAGTGGTTGGAAGCTGCTTTTTGGGTTGGATCGTCTGTTGATCCTTCTACTGGTACTTGCTTCTACTCAGCCTCCACCACAGATTTGAACCCCAACCATCTCAACAACAATCTAAATAGACTATACCTCACAAACCTAAACTACCTATCAAAAGACCATCTCAAAAAGACCCACAACCACAAAACATGACCAATTGTCTTCCCTTCATAAAAAAACAAAAGCTCCTGACCATTTGTCTAAGATCCAAACCAATCCCCCAACCTGACTCAGATGATGACCTTCCCATTAACACTCTTCTTACAACCACAAGCACAACCATTCTTGAACCTCCATCAGAATAGCCACCTCCACCACCTACTGCCACTGAATCAGCTGCCTCTACCAAACCTTCCAAAAATCCTTCAAAATCCAAAAAGATTCCTAAACCCAAAATGCGAGCATAAGAGGAAAAGCAGCTCAGAAGAGCCAGAGCTGAATTGAAAAAGGCTGAGAAGAAAAAGAAGGAATAAGAGGAGAAGCTTGCTGAGCAAGAGCAGATTGAGGAAGCGGTGTTGCAATTTGTCATTGAGCAATTACTGCAAAAAGCCCTTGCGGAGCTTAATGAGCAAGAGTTGTTTACTCAAGAGGATATCATCGCTACCTCAAGAGGTAGATTACCTAGATCCCTTTTTTGGGAAGTTCCTCAATCTGTTTCTTTATCTCAAGTCTTCCAACGTCTTTCTGTAGACTTGATGGTTAGACCAAGCAGTGATCAGCATACAAGGGTTATTACCTTCAATTTACCGAAAGCTGAAGGCCCATTGTTTGAAGGAGCTGAACCTATGATAAACGAAGCTTCACCTAATCTTTACCGATTAAAGACTCCTCCATCTGAACGTCTTCAAAGGCCACATGTCACATACTTCGAACAACATGAGCCTCAAAGTGTTGGCAAAACCAAGGAGTACCAGCCTCTAGAGCCCTTCAACATAGAGATTCTTCAAGCTCTCATCAATTATGAACTGGGCAAAGTAAATAACCTGAGGATGTGGATAACCCTTATCTCTGAAGAATGACCACTATTGGTGCGCCATGGGTATGCTGAGAAGATGCCTTTGAATGAAGAAGCAGCCACCCCAGCTTTTTCATATAAGCCCCACATCACTCCATACATTTGGGAAGAAGGGTACAACACGCTGTCAGATGCTCCTATCTTCGTTTACCCTACCTCAATCAAAACAAGATTTCTATCTGGATATGAAGTATAGAGACAACGCGGAATTCTTTGCCACACCTCCCCCTTTATGCTCAAGTGTAACTACTCTGAGTTTCTAATCATGTGTAAAACCTATCACTACAAGCCTAAAATAATCTATTCGTTCTGCCATGAGAAGATCAAGACATACCCTCTCACCATTCGTCCAGAAGATAGTCTAATTTGAAGAATGACAGATTGTGATGATGATGGGGAGATAGGAAGGTGATGAACAATTTTCTAAGGAGAAAATGCAGATTTTCCTGCAGCACGCCATTTAGGAACGGAGGTGTCTTGACCTTGAGCTAGGCTCACCTAGACTCATGGCAACACAAATGCCACTTTTGTTTGAAGCCATGGACTACTTTCCACATTTGCTGCCAAAAGACAATCAAGTGTCAAATTGTCTATGAGAAAAGACAAAGAGCCAAATTCTGACACAACCCCAGACAACACTTGATGATCAAAAGGAGAGCACTTTAACTTGCACAGTTGGCTACCTTGAAAGGAAAAGAAACTACGAAGTTCAGACCGAAAGAGGTTGCAAGAACATGTTAAAGCACTTAACCACTTTTCGGGTCTAACTACGGAAAAGAGAACATTTTGAGCCATGAAGCTGTTATATGCCCAATCGATCACTGAGTACAAGTTTTTTCCATCACCTTCATCCTGTATATCTAACCCCAATAACCAGCTCATAATAAACTACCCCAAGACCCTACATCTTCTTCTCCATAAACGGAAACACTTCTGAAGTTTTCGTTCCCTTTGGGCACTTTTGGTCCTGTGGACCCCTGTTCCCTATGTATTTAACTTATGTTTTGTAAAGGAACCTATTGAAGACGAAGCCACAGCTTTGCCCCCACTCCAAAACCTTCATACGTTAGACAAGAATTCAAAGAATTAAAACAAATTGTACAATGTCTTTAAGCTTATCTGGTGAAGGAATGCAAGAAATGTAAGCGCACGGAAGCTCTGCTATCCAAGCTGGCAAAAAGCTTCAAGGGTGACCTCGACTCATCATCTACACCTTCAGATTCTGGATCTTCTGATTGATGATGCCAAAAGGGGGAGAAAGGAGAAAAGAGAAGAATAAAAAGAGGGAGAACAAAAGGAAGATCATTCGTAGGGGAGTTTTTTTTTATCTCATTTTGATACTTACAATACATTGAATATTTCTTATGATCAATTTTTCAAAGATTTCAGTAGTTACTCAATTATATTTCCTTCAGATACTGCATCTGCTTAACTAAAGTTTTTCTCTGTATGAAAATGTTTTCTAATTAAAACTTACGTTGCAAAATTGTTTTTTACATATAAAGATGTTATATGAAAATAAAGATGTTTGTCATCATCAAAAGGGGGAAATTGTTAAGACAAAGGACAATTTTATAACCCTCAAATATTTAATAATAACAAACAGTTAAAAAGAGTTTTCAAGCAATCGTCTGGTCACTCATAATTTGCATGTTCGTTATCGTCTATACCGTTTTTATCTTTCTTTAAAAGGATTCAGTAACTAACTACTTTCAGACGAAGTTCTAACGATCTGCACACTGCAAAATTGTAAAAGTATAAACAACCTCGAAATAAATGAAATCTACATACCCACTCTTGAGAAAAGTCCACTTTATGCGTAAAAGAAGAATATGTTCGCGCAAATGTTAGAACGGAAAAGCAAATATGTCCACTGCTACAAGATTGAGTACGAGAATGGCAAAGATAAGCAGACTGCTTTATCTTATCAAAGTGACAAGTTAATGAAAGGCATTAAATGTTGCATTTGATGCTTCAATGACTCTTTTCCAACAGACGAAGAATGTCTCCTGCAAGCATTCACAATAGACAGTTTTTTGAAGAAGCCTATAAATAGAAGAGGAAACCTCAATCCCAAACATTGATCCATTGAAAATCTTTAACTATTGAAAAACTCTCATCTTGTAATATTCATATACGTTGCTTGTAAAAGCTTTCTTTGCACTTCATTGTATATTCGTCTGTTAGGATGTTAAACTAAGTGAGATAACTCACGTTCAACCTTTTCTCTAAGAAATCGGTAGAAGCCTAAAGAGGCTTTGATTCAAAGAATACTTTGATTTTTGCTTAGAGAGGCAAGTTAAAGGACTACTTGGGTTAAGCCTGAAGAGGCTTAGTTAAAAGAATACTTGTAACTTGATTAAGTTAATGGTACTTGGTTGTTGCCAAGAACTGGACGTAGTCAATGGGGTGAGATGAACTAGTATAATTCCTTTGTGTTTCTCTATTTATCTTCTGCATTCGTCTTTCTCTAAATAATGTTTTAAAAAAATCTTTGGTTAATCCTTCAAACGATATGTCTTTAAAAAGGTTTTGAGAAAATTGCTATAACACAATTCACCCCCCTTCTTGTGTTATTTTGTGTTTTATAGTTAAGGTTGGCTAGTTCATTTAGATGACTGTACTCATATTTTTTGGATATTTATCTACTTATTTATGTAAACCTATTACTTTTATTATTGTGTAAACCCATGTATGGAACCTTTACTTTAAATGCATGTGAGATTTTTGTAAATCCCCCTCCTAATATCCCATATTTAACCACTATCAAGTACTAATGGACTACATCCTATGATTTTAAAGTACTCACTTTATGTTTTAAACAAGTTATACTTGCCTACTGATCAGGCTGATTCATTTGTACATATATAAACTGTCTATCAAGTACCTGCAGACATGGTCACTATACATGGATACTCTTTTATGATTTCTTACACGAATATACTGCAAGTGGTTTTTATTCAATAGGTTCATGTTTTACAAATGAGAACTCAGGTTTACGCGAAATGCAAAAAATTTACTCATATTTTCATCCACTTAAAATAATTAATGTCTTATTTACCTAATTCTAAATGAAAATTAGCTAAGTTCCTAATCCCAATAAGCTAAAGCCTTACAATAACTACCTTTTAACTTAAAAATCTTTAAACCTTCCCTCAAATTCTTCTTTTTCTTGACACTTAGTCATTTTCCTTCTTCGTGTTTGGTCTCTTGGTTCATTTTCATTCTCGAATTAACTCTTTCTCGAAATATTCATTATTTTTCAGTATGACTGAATCAATTCCAAATTTCAAATATCATGACTTTTCAAGAAATGAAAATTTGACCAACTTTAAAGTGATGCTTCTAACACTAAGAAATCTCTAAGTTAGCACTAACAATTGATGTGGCAGAACAATAGAGTGCTAATGTTTAAGTTTGCATCAAAATTTATATATTATCAGTAGATTTATTATTTAGTTATTTGAAGTTGGCATTGTTATTTTTCTTAAAAATATGTTTTACTAAAAGTAAAAAAATATAGGGGACATGACAAACAAGACAAATACCAATTCATTGATATTTACGTATATAATTGGGCATTTAATTTGTATCCTACGGGGTCCCAAAAAAATGAACACTCGTACAACTTCTTAGTTAGAGCGGCGAAAATACTTTTCTCGGCCTTTTTCCTACCCTCTGAAGAAAAAAATAGTAAACATCATCACTTTTACCCAAACCACATAATTGACATTCCTGCCACATAGATTAAGTAGAACAAATTTTACAATAGAAGGAACAGTGTTTTCCACAAGAATCCTTATCGGTTTACAGAGAACAAAATCCACTTGCTGAGGAGGATTAAACCTATAGGCCCAAATATAGCCCAAGCCCAAGATTTCTAATCAAACCATAATACACTGCTATTGCAATGGCCACGTCACAAGAAGATATTGTCTCGGCCGAAAACAAAGAAAAGACCATCAAATATTTCATTATTAATGATATTTGGTAGATGGATTAGCCAATTCCTGGAGTCCTGGTGACTTTGTTAGATTCATCCACATACAATCGAACTCGCTTGGGCTTGAAATCTGCAGTGACAAAATAGCCAGGAGGCACCACTTGAATTTCAGCCCCAGTCATCTCCTCCTTTATCTTCTTCTCTGCTTCTTCAGCAGTGACACCTACCAGCTCAGGCCAACTTGTTTTTGTAGGATTGTTTGTCCCCAGAAGCTGGTTGTAAGACCCCTGCAACACCAAACATATTGTTACCACTTAAATCAATTTGACTTTGCAGTTACTATATTTCACTTAAAATTGATTTTGAATAAAATTAATTTTAGTTCAAATTTATTTTCAAGTAAAGTAGTTTATGTTTGGACATTTTTATTTTGAAAGCAAAGCAAGTGTACATAAAATTTAGTGGACATTTTTCAACTTAACCTAAAAGCTACTTTTTATCATTTCTAATCAAACTGATAGTTTGAGATAAAATCAATTTTACTCAACAATGATCAAAAAATCTATATTATACTAAAATTGAGTTTATAATTTTCACCGTGAAATCAAATATTTCTAAGAATAGCACTCACTTGGCAAGGCCTCATTGGCTGCTCCTGAGGAGGATTAGTCCCTGGTCTTGTTTTTCCTCAGCCATAAATTCCAACGTCCCGAGTACTCCTTGAAAGATCCTAAATCCTTAGATGAAAATTTTCCTCGAGCCTGAACCTTTAAGTAGGGGCTACGGAACTCCTCAACAACAAAAAAATAAGTAGGGGCTTTCGAAACTCTGACTCGGTGGAGTTGGTTCTAGTTTCCACCTCTTTTGGACATTTTGCGTAATGAGACGATTATGCTGGTCTTTCCAATGCCATATGCCTTGATTTTGTAGTGTCACGTAGCCAACTAGGACTATATATTTGGCGTATATTATGGCGGTGCATCTGTGTATCTATAGATATAATATTCAATGCTTTTCCTACAACAGGTATCAATTTTTCAAAGACATTTATTTTTTTATTTACTATTTTACTATAATAAGGAAAGAAGGCTTTTCTTACCACGTGTCAACTTTAGAGAGAAAATTTTCCCGCTGGAGACCAACATGTTGGTTCCATCCCATCCGTGATTTCAGAACATCTACAGTACTATTTTTTTTTTTATCAGTATTACAGTATTATTACTACCGTCAGTGTATTTAATTTTCATAGTTTTGTCTTACATGCATCAAAATTTATAATCTATAAATTTATAAACGTATATATATAATAAATGATAAAACTATATATTATTCTATATGTGATATTAAAATTTTGTGGCAAAATATTTAATATATTAACAAGCATCGTATGGGACAAAAATATGTAATTATTTATATTAAGTATGATAAATTTATATAATTACTTATTAAAATAATTATAATTTAATTACTTAAATTTATTTCACTGTGAAATTATATAAAATCATTTTTAATGATTTCAGAATAAAAATTCTGTTAATTAATGTTTTAAATTATGAGATTGAAATTTATATATAAAAATTCATTTAAATGTAATTAGTAATAGATTTACTATAACAATCATATTTTGATTCTATCTTTCATAATTTCGTACATAAAACTTCTATTGATTAATATTATCTGACGGTATTGGAAATTTTACCTAAATACATAATAAAACATATTAAAATTAAATTTATTAAATCTATTTTATTGCAAAATAGGTTTAAATTATTTATATTCTAGTGCATAGATTAAACGATAGTTATGCATCTGTATTAAACACTCAGAGGGAGAGTTTGGTCATCTATAATAGTTCCTATTTGCTCAAACAAGATTGCCTCCCTTGGAGGATACACATGTTTTTAAACAACAAAAAAATTCTTCAATAAACATCGTAAATATAATGTTTTCTAAATTTTTCATGTATTGCATAAATACCACCTCAATAATATTTTTCTTATTTGCATTATAAGAAATTTAAGTTTTTAGATGGAATATATTGATATAATAGACCTCAATAATATTTTTATATTTTGCATTATAAGAAATTATAGTTTTAGATGAAAATATCATTATTTTATTATTTAGGGAGAAATTATTCAGGATAATTTGTGATATTTCTAAGGCATCCCTATGAGCACAATTAAGAAACTTATTTTTGAATTAGGAATGACACTTAAGTAAAGTCATTCTCAAAGTAACAATTCTTGAATTCCTAATAATGAAAGTAAAGTTTATATAAAATTTTAATTTACTTCCATTTTGATTATACACATTAAATAAATAACATAATAATAATACTTGTGATATAATATTCCTTCACAATGATCGCTCTTAGGTAGATAATATAATAGCAATAAAATTGGATAAAATTTTTATTAAAAAATATGTATTTTAAGAATAAACATGTAACATCTCAAATTTTGAGTACTAGAAATAAACCATGAGGTAGCTTTATTAGGACCCTTTCCCATATGTTATTGGATAAAAGATGTCCTAATAAGTTATTGTTATTATTATATTTAGTATGTTGTTGTTGTTGTTGTTGTTATTGATACCCTAGTGATAGAAATTAGTAAGAAAGAGATATAGAACCAAGAGAGCATCTAAGGCCCAATAGGAACTTAAGCCCATAAGTCACTTACCCCACCACATTTTATAAGAAGGAATAGAGAAAACGAGTTAGGTTTAACTGTCAAAAGAATAGAAGAAGAGAGAAGTTAGAGAGGAAGAGGAGAAAAAGAAGAAAAGAGGAAGAAAAAGAGAAAAAGGAGGAGCAGGAGACAGGAGAAACCTAAGCTCCAAAACTCAACTCTACATATCCCTAAAGGTGAGTGCTTTCCCCTATGTCCTCCTTTACCTCTTAGGTTATGGTTTGTATCTTTATTTACCTTGGCCCCCTTTGAGCCTAGGATAGGGATTGATGAGTCTTGGAGAGATTATGTATGATTGAGGAGTTTGTAGAGTAGATTAAGTGTTTAGAAGTGTAATAGAAGTGATTAGGAATTGATTAATCTATTTGGGATTGTTTCAAAGCCAAGGATAATCGTGGGGTTGTAGATTTTGTGAACCCTTGCAATCTGTAGAAATTACAATGGTGCTAAGTGCCAGAATTTTGGCACTAAGCGTTAGTGAGATGGAGAGTCCCTTGGAGGTTTGACGCTAAACGCCAAAAATCTAGGGCTTAGCATAGAAGAGGCAAGGAACTACCCCTAGTCCTTTAAAGGTTTGGCACTAAGCGCTTGAATTGGTGCTAAGAGTGGGTATGCTAATGGGTTCCCTATATAAGTGGCACTAAGTGCCAATCTTTTGGCTTTAAGCATGGCCTTACCAAAAAGTTAGTCTAGAAGTAAAGTGAAGTGGCACTAAGCATAAGGGTCTAGCACTAAGAGTGACCCTCTGAGACACCAAAGTTGATGTCTCAGCTAAAAGTAAGGATTATAAGTTTATGTTGTTGCCTTATATGCTTATTTCTTGTATGATTGTTATTGCTTTGATGTCTTGTTGGATTTATATCTTGTGGTTGTTACTTTTGCCTTGAGAAAATGCATATTACTATTGACTTGTGGTAAATGCTCTGTGGTAATAACTTATGAATTTTTAGGACATGAACCACTAGATGTGCTTATGTCTGATCCTATGCCATGATAATGTATAAAGTAACGGGTATTCCATAATGAAAAAGACCAAGCTTATGAGAGGTGGGGTCCTCAATGTGAAATGTTTAAGCAAAGCTATGTGCATTGCTTGTGTGATCATGTATCATACATTTGAGCTATGTGATGAAGGAAAGTATGTAAGAATTTGGCTGGTGGAGGCCGGGATGAGTTGTTAACCCTAGCCTTGAGGGTGATGATACCTAGTGTAGAAACTCTAATGAAGCTGATCCCATGGAGCCTGAGCGTACTAGTAAAGCTAGGTAACCCTGACTAGTTATTAGGGAATATCATAGTAGTAAGGATGCGAAAGTTAGAGGCATCAGTACCGATGATACTTCTTATGCCGTGCACTTACTCCTAGTTTACTCTCTGGGAAGTTTTAAGTTGGTACCACATGTGCATAAGTAGAGATTTAGGAACATAGCATGCATATGCATCCTATTGTAGGTGATATGTTGAAGTGCACTACATTGTAACTATGTGAAGTCTATGTGACCTTGTTCATGAGTGATGATGTAATGTGTACACATGTGAAAAATGTAATTGTGTCTTGTGATGAAGTGTCAAGGTTATAAATATGTGATCATATATGCGTGTGTGCTATTCCTGTTTGATACAGAACGAGGTGTATATCTAGTACTAGGCCAAATAATGTGAAATAAGGAACGTATGTTTGTAATTAGGAATGTCTTTTGCTACCTTAAGGATATGTTAGAAGCTTAACCCTAGGATAGTGTTATGAGGGTTCTAGCTGGATAATAATAGCTGTGAATAAAATAGAGAATAGGTGAATTCCATCTGGCGTAATAGAAAGGTATAGACAAGTGAGAGAGAATAAATTGGGAGTATTAAGGTAAGTGTTAAGGGAATGTCAAGAGTATTCTAGAGTATTTGTAGCCTTAAACTTAACTCCTAGTGGATAACTTTAAATATCAAAGGAGTAAGGTAGAATCTAAACACAAATGGTTAAAATATTAGAAAAAGTTGTGGTAAGAAGGTATTAGTAATGAGGATAAATTCAAGGTGAGAATGAGATAGTAAACTAGTATAACATCTATGAAAATGAAAAAGGGGTTAATAGGAAGTATGACAATTGAAAGGTGTAGATCGACTATAAGTATGTGGAAATATAAGAGATCCAGTGAGGGAAAAGTTATGAGATGTAGGGTAATCAAGGTTGTTCAATTAGAAAAGTCAAACCCAATCATAGAGTTCTTAGAGCACTTACTAAGACATTAAGTTTCCTTTTTTTTTTAGGATACGGGTAAAGACGTGCGCAAATGGAGTTTGGAGTCATGTGTAAAAAGACATAGCTTAGTTTAAGTTACTTTCTTGTATTTCTCTTTTATGTTTTGTACGACGCCTTTGGGTGATAGATGAATTGTAGTATGCACGCATGTTACTTTGCTGTATTTTTCTTGTATAAAACCTAATTATTTATGAGTAGCTTCAACCTATTATTTATGTGTTTTAAAGTTTTCCCATTCTTAGAAATCTAGACTCAGTTATGATAATACCCCCTAAGGTGTTACAAAACACATGTTTTTTTTACCATTTGTAAATTTTTATCTACATTATTGTGGGGAAATAATTTATATATAATTAATGAAATTAATTAAATATAATTTATGGGTATAATTATAAGACTCATTCTTGAATTATTAGTAACGGTCTAGTAAGGTCCTTTTTTAGAGTAATAATTCTTGAGCTCTTGATATTGAAAGTAAGTTTCATCTAAAATTGCAGTTCTCTTCCATTGCAATCAACCACTCTTAAATAAATAATATAAAAACCATAATTAGGATATAATATTTTATTAGAATTATATATTTTAAGAATAATTTTAAATTCAAACACATATATTTTATCAGAAAAATAATTTATATATAAATTAGTGAAATTAATTAACCATAATTTATTTGTGTAATTGAATTATCAATATTTTAAATAAGCCTATTTGAGAAATCTTTTGATAATATTTAATATTTTATGATATTATAAAAAAAGTTATTCTTTATTTTTATGTGTACATATATTTTTTAAAAAAATATATCCATATATTTTTTTGAACAAATAAATTTTAAATATGCAATTTCTCTTCATGTAATATTTTAAATAAGATTTTTTATTTTTTCAAATTACATGAGAAATCGATTCATAACATATAATTTTTGTAGCAAAATAGTTTCAAATTACTTTTTCACTATCATCATAAATAAAATATTTTCTAATTGCTTCATATATATAAATACACCTTAACAATATTTTTCATTTGTACATTGTAAGAGGTTTAAGTACTAGATGGAAATATAAATATTTTTACATACATCGATGAAGAATTTTTTTCAAGGTAATATTTTTTGAGATATTTTTAATGTATGTGTATAAGCATAAATATGAGACTAATCCTTAAGTTATTGGTAATGATTGAGTAAGGTCATTTTCAAAGTAATAAATCTTGAGCTCTTGCCAACATTCATTTTAGGACAAATAAATAATATTTATTTTAGGAGTCTAATTTTTTTAGAGTCATGTGTTGACATGACACTACATATATATTATTAAGCATCACCTAGGATGACCATATTAAATTTTGTTAGATATATTATAAATAAAATGTTTCTAACTACTTCATGCATTGCATAAATACATATCAACAATATTATTTACAATATAAGATATTTAAGTTTAAGATGGAAATATAATTATTCACACATATATTAAGGAAGAAAATCTTTAATATTTGATAAGGTAGAAAATCCAATGAGAATGAAGTTGGGTTTAAATTTTTAAACCTACATTTCCTAAATCCAACCCCAAATTTGCTCTATCTTTGATGGGGTTGGGGACGGAGAGAGTCAAACCCACCCCTAACCCACACTCCGCTGTCATACCTAACCACGAGATTAATCCTTGAGCTAAGGACATTGACAGGGTCCTTTTCAGGATAACAATTATTAAAATCTTAAAATTGATAGTAAAGTCCATCTAAAGTCACAATTTGTTGTTAAAATGAGTTTTGCATATTTTTATTATTTATGATCTCTTAACTTTGTATTCCAAATTTCAAGTATGTTATGTACATACTATGCAAATAAATAAGTAGTTTTTCATACAAACACCTTGAATTTGTAGGTAAATGAAAAACTGTACTCACGAGAAGTGTAACACTCTCATTTTAGATTTCCATTTAATTCATAATATCTGTGAAATTACCAAGGAATTAAGAAACTGACAGTTAATCTTAATTTCTCTACATTGAGGGCTGACATATGGAAAAGGTAAAATGACTGACTGTGAATTGTCATTTTGAACTTATAAATATGTTATATATTAAAATATAATTTTTTTGAAATTTTCTGAGATCTTTGTGAAAAATGATCAAACTACCCTCCATTGTCTACTAAAATTATAGTCGTTATGGGTATAATAAGTGAAACAGGTAAAATGAACATTCTCAATTCATTTTTGGGTTAGATATTTAATTTTATAATTTTCATAAAAATTTTGGAATTTTCTAAGTTAAAATAAAATTTCTATGAATTTTTACCGAATAAGTACTCAAAAATTCAAATTTAATTATTAAAAATTAATTTTAAATTTTGGAAATTATTTTTAATCAATAATTAAGGTACTCACAAAGTTCCAAATAAAATTTCATTCACTTGCTATAACAATCAAATTTACAAAGTTTAAGACGTTTTATCAGAACTGGTCGATTCCTCTACAGAGAAAATGAAACACAGACTTGAAAGAGAAGAGATAGGACACAACCACCAACACTCTGCAGACCCATTCCCTAATTTCCTCATATGTCATAAAAAGATAAACCTAAAAAGAAAAGAAAAAGAGAAAAAAGTAGACTTACCTTTTTACCTTTTTAGACCACCTAGTTTCCTCTATAAAAAAGCCTATTGTGGACAGCTTCTTCACCCCCCTTTTCTACCCAAAGAGCACGTCTAGCTCCTCCTCTCTCTCCCTAATTCCATTTTAAAAAACTTCCTTACATAAAAAACCTTCGTTCTTTCCTCCTTCCACCTTCCATTAAAGCCACCATCCATCATCACCTTGTTCAAGGCATTTTGTTTCCTCTTCTTCTCCAACCAACACTTGAGGTATATGGGGGAGAGTGGGGTGTTCTCTTTTCATTTGCTTTCATATAGATGAGTTATGGGTGGGTTTGGCCCCTAAACCCTTAGCATTTTGTTGTTCTACTCCTCCATTACTATTTCTCTTGTTGTTGATATTTTAGCCTCACTTGTGTTGTTTATTTTATCATTTACTGCTCCTCTTCATTTTATGGCTGGAGTTACTTGTTTTTAAGTTGTTATTAACTTTTAATGATGGTTTATGTGGCTACATTGCTCTAAAAATGGTAAAGGCTTGGTTAAAAACTCCAACACATCTAAATCAAGTCTTAAAGTTGTAAACTTTTCTTAACTTGACAATAATCCAAAAAAGGGAAGAATTTTATGACATTTTAACCTCTTGAACCCTTGATCTAGTCGTTCCAAAGGGGACTCATGAAAATGGTCACTTTCTTAAGACGAGAATGGAACTTTACTCACCATCAAAGACCCTAATACATCAAGGACTTCTAAAATTGAAATCAAAACTCAGCTGCCCACTAAATGTTGGCATTTTTAACTCCCTTTAAGTGACGTTTTTAGTGGAAAGAATGGATGATTATTTCAGTTTTTGACCTACCTAATAACCTCAAAAATTTCATTTTAGTCATTAAAAGTCCACAACTTAGTGAAAAGAGTGATTTTTGTAAAGTGGTATTTAAGTTCCAACGAGTTGTTTTCAGTTTCTGTCTGAACACCTGTCATTGTTTTCGTAATATCTGAAGCTACACTAAATACTTTTAGGTGATTGTTTCTTTTGTTGAAAAGTTGACAAAATTTTCTTCGAAATGAGCACAAGAATAGTTCAAAAAATTTAATATACGACGAAGTTACACTTTTTAAAATTTGGGGATGCTTTTCGAAAATGGTAACTGGCAATGTTCACTTAAAAGCGATTTTCAAACTTTCTAGTGTGAGTTAACCGATTCTTATTGAACAAATATAAAGCATACTTACTAAGATTTATGGGGATATATGGTTTTCCTATATTAGTCATCGTTTACTATTTTTACCAAATTTTACAATCAAGATGACACGTGCTGTTTTGGACCCAAAACGTCTTTTTCAATAGCATAGTTTGAAAAATCACTATAAATTGACTAGCCCTTAGTTTTTGGAGTTCTTGGACTTGCTGAAAAGGGTTTCTAATGTAATTTTTGAAAATAATCTCCTTAGTTTCAAAAATAATTAAAATGGAGTCGAAAATAACAAGAGAGTGCTACTGGTTCTCTAGTAAGGGACTCCTGACCTCTTTGCCTTATTATTTTCATCTCTATTTTTATAGATTTTGTTTGTGATGATATTTAATGATTTAGAAAATAGACATAAACATCTTTCCAACAAGCTATAGATCATGGAAAACAAAAATCGTTAGCCCATTCAAATTGAATTTCAAATCCAAACTTAAAAACTATGCTAACTAAAGGTTCAGTTTTGGAGCAAAAATTAAAGAACATGCTTCTAGTTACCAAATTCTCATTTTTCTAAATACTTAGGACCTAAAATGAACCTTTTTATTTAAAGTTAAACAAAATTTCATTTAAAGAAATAAATCCTTTTGTTTTATATAATTTAAGAGGACTCCTCCTTAATTAAGATATAAAGTCTCATTTTGATATCATAAAATAAGTAATTTGTTTTACTAAATCTTTTAGAATCATGATTAACTACAACTAATTAATTTTGTTAAAATAAATTAGTGGTGGCATCTAATATTATTAGGTAATTTGGTACATAAGACATATGGATAGCCATACACTAAGTATTAAGTTGAACTTTTCATTAAACACCTAAGTTCCTAATTAAGGATTTAAATGATTAAATCACATCACTATTAGCTAACTTAGGGCCTCTTAAGTAAGCTTCATCTTTACATTAGGCACTTAAGATAATGGAGACAAATCAATACTAGTCTTCTAGTATCCTATTTGCTGTTTTGCTTTCTCAATTATATACGTAGAATCCCCCTATATTTTACTATGATAAGAACCTCTACATTAAGAGGCAGAGATGTTGAGGAAAGATTGTGCTAGTACTTAGGTGTGCTGAGACTAGAGAAATCGCTATCCTAATTGAGAAGGTCAACAAAAGGACAATAGTGGAATTGTAAAATAGTGTAATGCGAGGGATATGTTAGGGCATGACACCCTGCATAGGGAGTTATAGTCAGTACGCTGAGGAATGAAAGGTAGGGACCCACTTACGAAGGTCTTGGGGGTAAGGCATCGAGTGGTCAAGGTCCTAATGATTGAGGTAGCGCTCTCGAGTCGGGATATTTGCTTGACCAAGCTTGACAATCCTAACAACTGCTCAGCATTCTAGGATTGGTGCAAGAGTATACCTCTGTGTGGACGGTGAAGGTCTTAAGCTGTTGCTTTGTTCCTCGATGATAATGAGGATTATACTATGTTGAGAGAGGTACATGTACTCTCAATCACTTCCTAGTTTTGTTGAGAACCATGTTAGGAGTATGGATCCATACAGTGTTAAGGGTTGTTGTTATAACTTAGACAAACCCTAGGTTTCCCCTTTCTTCTATTGTTTGCTGTGTTTTATCTGTATATGACAGTAGAATACCTTACCATCTATGTGAAAGTGATTTTGAGAACAAAATCGCCTCACTCCTCTGTATTTTTCCTTATGCATGATCGTTGTGGTTGATACTCGAAGATGGCGACATTCCCTGTCCTATTGAACATGCACGTTGATTTCGACGCTGTGGGGACATGGAGCTATGATGAAGAGGTGAACTATCTGACTCACCACGGCTTCGTCACTATTACGTTCATGTCCCCTATTCCATGAGTGTTCATGCCTCTTATGACTTGGACATTCCCGATCTTAGTATCATTCTCACTACCACCACATTTCCAGTATGTGCCTCCACCACCCTCATCACTGCCAACAGACCTAGAGATCCCTATTGCAACACCTTACATACAGGCATATCCAACACTACCAACAGGGCATCCTATGGATGATGCACAGTTCCTTGAGAAGGGATCACCCATGGAGGTGGTACTGGCCGAGTCCCCTATGGACTCTTCTGTGGCCAACGATTGGTCCACCCTCTCCTCCTCCTCCTCTCCTCTGGACCTGAGGTACCCTGCAAGGTGCCTAATGGCCATGCATGCCACAGAGTAGACATAGATTCCAAGGAGACGCAGTCGGACGAGGACTAGTAGACCCCATCCAGTGGTTCTTCTTTTGTTATAGAGGCTGGGAGTATATCTCTAGACACTGCTTGGTTATGATAATGGGTAGCTAATATCTGTTTATGTACTTTTGAGATTTTCTTGTATTTTTTTATTTCAGTTGTATTCAGTTATGATTTATTCAGCTTTATTGTACTTCAAAAACTCAAATGTATATGAATCTGACTATGTGACATATATTTTTTCCTCATCTCTTACCCATTTCCAAATTCTGTTTATTTACGATTTCTTTACTTTAAAATGTTTTGTGAGATGACCGCATGTGATATAAAACGCAAAAAATTTCCTTGTATTTTTCTTAATAAAAAATTAAGATAACTAAATAAATAATTAAATAAACATAGGTTATGATCAATATGAACAAGTGTCACAAGAAGGCTATGGACAAACATAGTAATGCTTTTGTAGGCCTTGCTCTATAAGTTGGAAATAGAAATAAAAAATTACTAATATGAAAGTATAAAAATATTAAAAAAATTGACTACATAAATAAATTATTGAAAATGAATATCAAGAGGGTAAAGTGAGAAATTAAGTTGCATAAGAAATGCCAAAAAAAGTACATTATCTTTATTCTAATTAGATAATAATAATTTATTTACTATATCTTAAAACAAATATCCTGATTAGACTCGTGTCCTCTCTCTATAATTTTTTTCCACCCAAAACTTTTTTCATCTTTTCCGTTTTAGTCTCTTATGTTCCACAATCAATTTTTCCTTAGTTTTTAAATATAGACTGAAATACGATAAATTAAATTGTTCCATAGACATGATACTATTTATAAATGAACACCACTATCATATGAGTAGGAGAGGAGAGGAAAAAGAAAAATATTTTGTTTAAGATATATATTAGAAATATTTTTCTACAATTAAATAAAAATATTTTAATTAGTTTACATTCAAAAAATATTTTACTTTTATTTATATTATTATTTTATTATAATTATTTATTATTACTTATAAAAACAATATATTATATATCACAAGTCATTTTAGTACATAAATAAAAAAAGAACATCACCCGTGCAAATGCATAGGTCAATGTACTAGTTCCAATAATTTATGGAAAAAATAGTAAACTATCATAAAATTTACCTTTTTTTTGTCAAATCTACACTTTAAATTTTAGTTTCATTTCAATTAATTTTAAATTTTACATGTTTTTGCTAGAAATAAGAGATAAAACTCACTCACTCATGAGAGAATTGAGAAGAATGAGAGAAAAATTTTATTGATTGCGCACACACGTGACACTTTGTACTGCATATATATATAGCTAAACATGTATTACAAGTTCCATATTAGATAGAATTTATTAACTCTTCACTCAACAAAATTAACCATTCCTACTAACCAAATTAACCAACTAACAAATTTATTGTATTAACCATTCACTTAATAGACTTAACTACTCACACTAAATGCAACCATTTTTGCAAATAAATACTTTAAAATTTACTTCTTTTGTAAAATCTATTATATTAAATTTAAATTACTAATAGAGCAGAAATTTCAACTATTTATTTATTTTAAATCTCAATCATTTATCAGTTTTATTTTATAAATCAATTTTCCAAACACTAAAACATAATAAAATTTAGATTTAAAAAAAATCAAATAAAGACTTTTTTTATTGTTTTTTAATATTTTCTATTTTTTATTTTTTGTAAATTCATATTTTAATTATATTTTAATATATGGTAAAATGAACTGTACCAAAAAAAAATAATGAATGATTGACATTTAAGATAAATAACCTATTGACACTACTACACAAGACTTTAATGTTGATAAAATCGAATTTTTATGTCTGTATAGACCAGTTACAGATGTAGGAGATAAAGAATGTGTGCATTTTTATATTGGATACTAAACTGAGGTTAAAAAAAAAACCTTTTTTCATCGGTTGAAAAAAGAAACGACATAGAATGTCATACTTTTAATATCAATTCTGTGCATAACCGATGTAGAAAGTATCACATTCTATGTCGGTTATGTTCATAATTGATATAGAAAGTGTTTCTATTTCGATTATGTCCATAACTGACATAGAAAGTATGGTTTTTTTTTTAATGTTTTGTTTGCTTTGTGCATTTAACTTGTAATATTTAGACAGACAACCAAATAGATATTTCCACATCACAGGCTAACCACAAGTAGCCATAAATATCAAATAATCATAAATATCCTATAATCATCATAAAAACCTCATAATCTCATAACATCATGCATAAACATTCTATAATCCTAATAAAAATCTCATAATAACATCATATAATCACAATAACATAATTTAATACAAAAACCTCATAATATAATAAGCATCTTTTAATCATCACAAATATCCTATAAACATTATAAACATTCTATAAACATCCTACATTTAAACATGCTAAAAAAATTAAAAATTTACAAGTTGGTTAACTCAAAAAAATAGTTTGCCCAACGTGTGCAAATATCATCTAAGTCAACCCCGAAGAATGGATGTGAATTGTTGAATATCTGCAGGTCAAATAAGAGGATAATATTAGTTGATCAACTAAAACAAAACTTAATTAAAGTAACTTCTTGAAAATTGTATTACCTCCCTCCATGAATCCATAATATTTGTAGAGACAATCGTGTGCATATGTTTCATCATGTAATATCCGCACTCATGGCTCCCAGGTTGTTTTTGACATTACAAATGAAAATCGAATTTCAATATAATGAGAACCTATTATAATAACTATTGTAAACCATAATTGAATGTTAGCTCCTAAAGTACTTACATGGGGAGCCATATACGTAGCCTTCTTTCTAACTGTTATTTGATCCCCCGCAACCTTTGAAATTCGTTCATAGCTCTATGATAAAAAAAAATCATGAAAATTGCATTATGGGGTTAAGGTTATAAAATATATCACAAAAGAAATGTATTAAGAAAAAAAGCTTACGAATCAAGTATGTCCTTGATGGCAAGGAATTGGTGATTGGTTTTTTGTGCAACAAATACAATAGGACCACAAGATCATATGTAGGAAAAATAATTAGCAGTTGCCAATGGCTGCTGCATGAGGGAACAATGTTAGTGTCAAGACGCACATAATTTCAAAATACTTCTAAAGTTATACTTATTCAAGTAAGATGCTAAGTAAATATGTTTGCTTCCTTGATGTAGCCCATTCTACAAGCTAAACCTCAACTGGATTATTCCAAACATTTTTGAATGCTGATAGGGTCAATGAATCCATATCTATCTATATTCCCATTCTCAGTATAGAAGCGATGCAGATACTTAAGATATTGAAATAAATGTTAATTATAATAATTTGATACTTAATTAGTTATATGATTTAAAAAAATGCACTTACATAAACCATAATTGTAGTATTGTGATGCAAAGCAACTCAATACTTGAATAGAGTAGGTCAAAAATATCCCACGCACAGATGTGGAATGGAATAGCCCTAGTCTTACCTAGGATTGTGGGTTCCGTCCGTAGCTTTATAGGATTCCTCTCGATGTTGACACACTACACCTAAACACTAAATAGGGTGAAGTTAAGGTTCCAACCTTTTGGGTGAAACCTCTTTGTCAGATTTGCCAACATCCTAAACAACAAAGATAAAGTAATATTAGTAAAAATAGTTAAGTTATTTGAATTGTAAATAAAGAAGGACATGAGTAAAGAATTTGCAGAGCACAAAGAAACCACAAGAAGGGGAGTTGAATTGTGTTATATCAAAATTTCACAATTCTTTGTTAATGACATATTATCTGAAATAAGATCAAAAAGATTTCAAAAACGTTTTAAAAAATAAACGAAAACTGAACGACAAAATTGGAAAGCACACAGAAATTATACTGGTTCGTCTCACCTCAAAGACTACATCCAGTTCTTGGTAACAACCAAGTTCCACTAACTTTCACAAGTTACAAGTATTCTTTCCACAAGCCTCTTCAAGCTCAACCCAGGTAGTATTTCACTTGCCTCTCCAAGCAAACACCCAAGTATTTTTGAATTAAAGCCTTTTCAGGCTTCCACCAATCTCGTTAAAAAAAAAAAGGTTTACGTGTGAGTTTACCTCATTGGCTTTAACATCTTAACAGACGAATATACAATGAAGTACAAAAGGAATTTTACAAAGAGTTTAGAAGAGCTATTTCTTTTCTTAAAGTAGTTATGAATTTTCAGAATCAGCAGCAATTATATTAGCAACAATCATGATCACAATAGCTGCTCGAAGGAGGTCTCTTCTTTTATTTATAGGCTTCTCCGAAAGTATCCGTTAAGTGTTTTGTAG